>CATKHJ010721458.1:0-12089 GCA_949750685.1 Vernicia montana
ATATCAATTACGTAATATAATTCCTAAATCTAGCAATTGAAAATAATATGATCCATCTAATAGGCTTTAATTAAATCAATCAAACCAAATATCAATAAAACAATTAAAACATATTATCATGAATAAATTTCGTAAGAAAAGGAAGAAATAATGTTACTGATTTGATTTAACCATCAAACTGCAATAAGGTCCGAAATCCCCTTGAACTGAATTGGAAAAACTAGCCTGACATACTTGAATAATAAAACCCTAATAATTAATTGGTGGCTGCCTTCTCCCTTCCTTTCACTTAAGGAAGCCTTAAATAAGTATAGAAAACATATGACAACTTCCTCAAAACATGTACAACTCAATTCCCTACATTATAGGCATTATTCCTTATCAGAACAGATTGACAGTTATCCAGAAAATGTGCTGGAACTTCTGAGCTGTTTTTCTATCAGATAACGACTGAATCTTGGCTTGGACTCTTCATGAAAATCGTAGCCCTGGATGTGTAGATAAATTTAGGCTTTGGAATCACCTGATTTGGACTCCAGAAACTCAAGTTATGACCCACTGAAGTTTACTGGTTTGGACAGGAATCCAACTCCAATCAGGGTTCGGATCAGCTTTCCAAGCCTGACTTTGAAATAATGTTTGGAGGCCCAAATGAACTTGGATTTTTGCAGACCAGACCTTTCTCAAAAGCTTAATACGTCCTCTAAAAACTTGATGAAGACCACTTTCTCATTCTGAAACACTAATGCCATCCAAACCTCAATTGAAGCTCCAAAGTTCGAATCTGCCTAAAAGCTGGAAATTGCACAATATACTCCATATTTATTCTTTTACCTTCAATGCTTCCCTAATTCAATAAATATATTTATAAGCTCACTTAAACATAAAATATGACATAAAACTAAATATAAAGGAATTAAAAATATTAAATATTATGCTTTTATCAATCTGTCGCTAGAAACCACATTCCTAATATTTTAGCGACAAATTAATGCTATCCGTCTGAGAAAGTCAGGTTAAGGTTGAAAATCAGCATAAAAAATAGGCACATACTCGCAATGTTTAACATAACTAACTTCTTGTAAAGCACCAGCTTTATAACCTCCTCTGGTTTCTCTTATTTGGTATGTTATATTTACTCCTTTGCTTGCCCATCTCTGGCGTTCTAACTCCACCATTTGAGGCCCAAACCTAACAAAAACGAATCAATTATCTATCAAATTTTTTACTTTATTAGAAAAACCCCATATCAGAAATTTAACTTTTCTTTTAATTATAACCACCAAGATTCATTAATTGCTATAGAAAATGTCAAAAAGCTATAACATAATTAATTGCACACAAGGAAGCTAAATGTACTAACAACCAAAGAAAATGTTAAAGTAAACATACTGAATTTGAGCTCCATCATCTACACAAATTCATGTAACAATTCCATCTCAATTCACTTTTTCATATTCAAAACAAAAAAATTAATTAACAAGAACCACAGTAGCTAATAGATACCTACAAGAGTCTGTTACACTCAATACTAGTTAAAATATTTATAGATTTTAAATTTTCATGTATTAGTCCATAAGATTCAAGCAATACTACAAACATTCAAGCAAAAGAGGATTTCAGTTACTAACCATGGAGTAGAAGAAATGAGATAGGCTTTGTCAGTTCGACGATTAATTTGGGTTAGCTTAGGGTGATGTTTGTATGCACCACTTGCTGTCAAGAGGCATGCATATGCCCATATCCCTGTGATTGATATAAGAAGAGCAAACCTCTCCAATATTGGTAATTGTCTTATCTGAAAGTTTATCAAGTACTATCCAAAATAGAACATAATTCAAATATAAATTAGAAAAGACTACAATTATATATTACTTGTTAACCATTTTATTGAAACTAAGAACTTAACTTGGGACAATCAAACACATTTTCATTTGAAACAATATATATTAGAGCTTTTTTAGAGAAAAAAAAAAAGATTATATGTTGAACAAGCTAAAAACTAATAGTACTAAAAGGTTGGCTGTAACACCTGGGAGAAGGATACAAATAAGATAAGCATAAAAATGGCCAATCTCTACACAATGTCCAACCTGATACATATTCACAAAGCATGGTGAGAAAAAATGAAGAGCTCAAAATAATGGCATTGGAAGCAATTGCTAATACCACAGGGAAGCTCTATCAAACAAGCCAAAACCCACTAATGAAATGACTGAAACCATTCCAAGTGGACTAAAAAATCTGAAAGGGCATAAGTTTACAAATTAACTCAATAAATTAGCAAACTATTAAAAAAAATTAATTTATTTGATATGTGACTTAAATTCACTTGAGACATAGCAGTAGCAGTGTTTGGAACAAATGGCCCACAATTGACTGTACCCCAAAATTATTTTTATGCTGCTTGATACTATTATAACACCTTGGACTGCTCTCATGGTATTAAGAAATCTCTACACATACATACATATAATAAATCTATTTCAATTAGTTAAACTAAAAATTAATGGCAGCTAGAGGAAAATTTCACTAAAATTTAATCAGTTTCAATTTATAATTCTGATTAAATCATAAAACAACAAAAGTTTCCAATTATTTCATCCCTAAATCTAATAATACACAAAAGTACTCAAAGAAGATACTGCAAATCTCAAAATCACCAATAACAAAATTCTAGTTAACTAAAAACAGAATTAATTTAAATAATCAAAAGAGAAAGCGAATAATAAAAATGAAATTTAAGAGAGAATTAGGGTTTACGGGCAATAGGATTTGGAGAAGATAACAATCCGTTGAGAGGTGATGACGTCTTGTACAAAGGAAAAAGTTGAATTCGATGCTTTGGCTGCATTTAACCTTCTGCTAGCCAAGAAAGATTAGAAGCTGCTCCAATTGAGAGCTTGTAGACCTGTCACAAAACCACAAAATAAATATAATATATAGATACCCAAAATAAAAGAAGAAGACCGGTGGTGTGGCGGCAAGCGGAATGCTTCAACGATGGCAATAATGAGGCAAAGAATCAGAGAAGAAGCCAGCAAAATAGACCAAATTTCAGAGAAATTAAAGGAAAAAATTCAAAAAAAAAAAACCTAGGAATCGCAAAGAACTCACAGCCAATGTATGTCAAATCCAACCAACCCACTACCGGCTACAACCAAATTGAAAACCCACCACCACTAGATCACTCCACATCAAGAATTACAGCGGTGACATGGAGCAATGAAAACAAAAACAGAAAAATAAAGAAACTCAAATCTCGTTGCACATTAATTCCATTCATTTCTATTGAATGGAAAGAGAGTGATTCAAAGTTAATTGAGAGAGAAGGAGGTTTAGCTAATTAGATGAAGAAGTGAATTTCTCTCTCTTTATTTGACACCATTTCAGTAAAAGAAATTAAGAAATAGCTTATTACCAGTTCAATAGGTAACCGATCATAGAAAACTTAAGTAACTTTTACTTGAGATTTTTTCAAGACACCTTAGCACGCACCTTAGTTATGGAGAGTAGTTTTCCACAATAAGCAACACTAGCTAAGGAAAAAAGAAAGCCCGAAATAAATCTCTTGTAATGCCATTCAGACTCTATTTGTCAAATTCCCAAATGATGCCTCCATCCTCTGAAAAATTAAAACAAACATATTGACCATAAATCATAATTTTTTTAAAAAATTGCAAATACTGGAAATGACAGAGACAGGATTGCCAATTATCTTTAGGTTTAGTTTTGTATCAAATTGATACTAGGTTGTATATAATATCTTTGGCAAAAAACAAAAAGAAGAGGGATCGCTAAGAATCCAAAATATTTGGTATGTAGTGTTCTTCACACAAATAGCTCAAGAATGCTTCCTCAAAGTTGCCACTATTTTTAGATGTTTAAGACACAATCATCAATGATATCTTTTTTTTTCTTTTGGATTAATATTAAGGAAATATTTTGAACAATAACAAATAATGTCAGTTTTAAAACAAGAGATATAAATCCAGGTTATCAGAAGGAAAGTCATTTCCAATTTAAGATATCAAGATACAAAAAACAATCACTGAGTCACTATCATTCTTAACAGCCATTAATGTGTTATTGATTCTAAAAGTTCACATAGACATAGGGCTCATCAATTACTACCTAAGATCATTCTTAACTACATTTCTTTTCTTACTTCCTTCCTTTTCTTTTTCTGTATTGTAAGCAAGAAACATTGGAAATATAAATTATAATACCTTTAACTTTCTTGTTTATCCAGATCTCAATCAACATTCCTGCTCCAATTCTAGCTGCAATACATCCCTCATAGAATGCAATTGTAGAGGGTAGAGATCTTCTAGTAAGAAAATAGTAGTCTGGAATTTGTCTAATCTTTTTTGGCAGCCGCTTCTTTATAACTGGTTTAGCACCAGCACTAGGGTCCTTCTGCAATTCACCACCTATGGCTTTCCAGTCAACCCTCTATCATGTAAAATCAAAGCTGCAAACTCTGTTCAATTTAATCAAATAAACTACTCTGAAACAAACCTGATAGAAAGAAAGATACAAAATACATTATCAACAAGAAAAACTGAAGACAAACATATGTATGAAACTGGGCACTACACATGCAAAACAACAGTTGTGTTCTTTGAAAAATAAAATTCATCATTAACAGTTTCAACTTTCTTTTTTCTTTTCTTTTTTTTTTAAAAAGGGTTTATGAATTAGTTTTTAGTGCAATTGTTAGTATGCAACTCTGAAGTCTCAACCTGGGCATTTTGTTCACTGGCAATTAGATGTGGTGATATATAAATAAATGATCACTCTCACAACATGCACATATGAATCATGGTTTATTATGCAAACTGACAGGGCCATGGCTATAAGTATAACAGCTGCAATTTACAATGACGGAGTTGATGGGTGAAATTAAATTATCCTCTATAACTCTTAGGGAAAGACAATTTGGTTTTGGAGTATTATGATTTTGTAAATTAAAACATTTTCAAGACTTTGGATAGAATGGCGGTGAGCTCTCAGAGGTTTTGGTGCAAATGGTAGGGGAAAAAATGTTGATTTGGGTTGGAATTTTACTATGTCAAGATTAGCAACAATGCTAGCAGCTGCAATTGTTTCTAGAATGATCAACAATCTACTTTTGAGATGTTAAACTTGTTTTTGGAGTTAGGGAGCTGTATTTTCCTTTTGATTGCTAAGTGTGTGTTTGGGATTGAATTCTAATATGCTTTTGAAAATTGCGTTTCGAATTATTTTTACTTTTTCAAAAAAAAAAATAATTGCTTTGGATAAATCATGGTTTAGAAAAAGCTAGAAAATCTGACTTTTCCAAAACTAAGGTTTCCTAAACTCTATATAACCCAAAAAAAAAAAGTTTACTAAAAGCACTTTAAACTCAATACCAAACACACACTAAGGTCACTAAGGTGTTTGGTTGATAAATGGTGTATGAAGAATTGGCAATGATATTTTCCTAGTTTTTATCAACTAAATACAGCTTCCAAAACCCTAATTATTCTAAAACCAAAAAAGATTCAAGCAACCATATTCTTCAAATTCAAATTCAGCCTTTTTTTTGTCCTGAGAATAACACTCAATTCAAATATATAGAATTATATACCCATCTTCTCAAAAGTTCAAACATTAAAATCCCTATAGTCCTAACCTACGATAACTACATATACATAAATATAAACATAAATCTATCACACAACAGCCATTTGAGTGGCAAACATAAATCACATTTCCTTTTGCAGAAAGTGAAAATAAATCTAAGAAACAAATACTCTAAAAAATAGCAAGAACCAAAGAGAAACAAGAGATTACCTCTGGAATCACCGTCACCGGAGTCGCTACTTAGTAGCGGCAAATGAGTAAACAGGGAGAGAAGGAGAAGCAAAAGGAAGGACTTAGAGTTAATTGAGATAGAAGGAGGTTTAGCTAATTAGCTGAACAAGTGAATTTCTCTCTCTTTATTTGACGCCATTTTTTTTTCTTCTGTGCAAACGTTATCACAATTTTTAGTAAAAGAAATTAAGGAATAGCTTGTTACCAGTTCAATAGGTAACCGGTCTTCAGAAAACTCAAGTAACTTTTACTTAGATTTTTCCAAGTCACCTTAGCACACACCTATATATATATATATATATATATATTATATTTTTAGGATATTTATTGTCCTCCTATTAATAATGAAGGTATTGGTCTAAAGAACCTCACCTTTATGAATGACTCCCTCCTTTTCAAGCTGGCATGGAAAATAAAAACCACTAACTCTTATATGATGTAGTTCCTTAGACACAAATATTTCACTGTTTGGGGAGAAGTGAAGAGATCTCCCATTATTTCTTCTATTTGGGCTTCGATAAGGGGATGTCGCTCTTCAATGATATCGAATTTCAAATGGTTAATAAGCACTTCATCTTCTTTAAACTTCTAGAACTGTAATTGGCTTGGTTATTCAATAGCAGACAAAATTGGCATTTCGCCAAATGTGAGACATAAACTTTATGCAAGGATTTATAATGTGTTCTTTGATGGCAAATGGCATTTTCTGTCATCGTTTGTCCTCTCCTTTTCGGATATTATGAATGACATTCTCAATGTTGTTTTTTCGATGTCAGATGAATTTATTTGGATGGGTTCTACGAATGTGCAGGTAGACACCAAGTCTGCTATGACATTTATTCAAGGAGAGCTCCCTCCAACTCGCGCTACAAGAAAGTAGCAAATTAGTGACTAACATGAATTAATAGTTACATTGCGACTAATTAGCGACTGACTAGCGATTACAATTAAGAGATAGGAAAAATATTGTATGTCAGCGACGAAATTGCGACTATCTAGCCGCTAAAGGTTCTACCAAAAAATGGTGCGACATTTAGCTACTAGATTCTAGTCACTATGTAATCGCTACCTAATGACTATATAATATGTAGTCGCTAGATTGAGACTAGGTGATGGTGAGAGATCAAAAGCTAGTGGCGCGAATGATTCAACGACAATGTAGTCACTAATGTTAGTTATTGTACGTTTTTAGTTGCTAATTGATAAATTTCAAATGAATTTTGTATATTTACATTAGCGACTAGGTGCTTAGTCGTCCCGTAGCGACTCGTGTTAGTGACTATGTGTTGTCGCTAAATTAATTTAGTTAAACGCTGCAGTCAATGCCACTGTCACCTAGTCTCGCCGAAGCTCCAAGTTTCAGGTAATTAATCTTCCCTTCAAGCTAAACCTAGCTATATATATTTCCTTAATTTTTTTTTATTATGTATGTCTTTTAGTTTTTGAATAATCGCATGTTTCTTTTTGTTAGAGTTTTGTATTAAGATTTTTTAGTAATTTTTTGAAATCAAGATTTTTTAGTAATTTAATTTTGTTTTGTGTAGATAATAGGAAAACCTAATTAATTTTGTTAATTTTAGATATTAATTTTAGGTATATTTTGATAATTGGTTGAAAATTTTGATTTGAATTTAATTATATTAATTGACATTAGGAAAATTATGTGTTGAATATTAATTAATTAATTATAATTTATTTAAAATTATGTGTATAAATTAATATTTAAAATTTTATTAGATGTCTAAATATAAGGAATTTTAATTCAATAATTTATTTTTTGAATAAATAATTAAATAAATTTTATTAGTTAAAATTAGAATTATAATTAACAATATAGTTAAAAATATAGAACATTGCAATATAAATTAGAGTTGGAAATAATTCGTTGTTATTGAATATTATTAATTTGTTGAATATTATTGGGCATGTGTAGCATAAGCATGGGATTGTTATTGTTGAATATTATTAATTTGTTGAATATTATTGGAAATGTGTAGCATAGACGTGAGATTGTTTTTGTTAAATATTATTAATTTGTTATCCTTATGTGGAATGGATAGGTAGAAAATATCTTGTTATATATGTTTTATTATTAGGGGGTTTAGTGTTAAATTAAGATGAAACTCTGCAGGATTTTTGAGGCATAATTAGGTTATTTCATCTAATTAATGTTCTGGTACCGTATAAATGTAGATTATTAATTTGCAAAAAAAAATGTATATTATTATAAATCATGGCCTCATATCGCATATGGATGTATTGGAGGCTTAGAAATGGTTTTCTCACACCCGAATTTCTGAGCGGTTTAGAAGTATTTATAGAATTCGCATGTGCACAAACTGCATGGAAGTACAATTAAGATCAAGTGTCTGTGCATATTGAAAAAGTACCATAATACCGCATTTCGAAAACCTAATTTGGTAAAATACCACTTGATGAAGCATGGGTTCATATCCACTTGATGAAGCATGGGTTCATATCGGATTACTTTGTATGGACATTACATGGGGGAAAAAAACCCTTGTTAATGAATATTGGTTCTATTGACTATGATGTCTCAGATGAATAACCAACGTTTGGGAATGAAGCATAGATGTTTGGTAATGCTTACGAGCATATGGTAATGGATGCTACTGGTCCCGACTTCAGTCGACTAGAAGAGGAACACATTCCCAATCCCCTGGCACAATAATTTTTTGACATGCTAGGTGTTGTAAATATACCATTATATGACGGGTGTCAGAATCACTTGCAGTTATCATTAGTTGCTCGAATGATGAATATTAAAGTCGAGCACCGCTTGTTCGGAAAACAATAATGTAGTTCATAATTTCTACGATATTAAAAAGTTGATTCACGGATTAGGCCTACCGGTATAGAAGATCCACTGTTGTTTCATTGGATGTATGTTGGGGTGAAGACATTGATATCATAGAATGCAAGTTTTGTGGATACCAACAATACAAGAGATCAAATTGAGCATAATCTAGTCCAAGGAGTAAAACAAATGTTTCCTACAAAGTCATGTACTACTTCCCTGTAACCCTAAGACTCCTAAGGTTGTACAATTCGAGTGCCACATCTATGGAGATGAGATGGCACACGGAGCATGAGGTAAAATAGGGGGTAATGCTCATATTCAATTGCTTGGCAACAATTTAATGACGTACACTTAGAGTTTGCAGTTGAGACAAGAAATTTTAAATTGGGTTTTGTACTGACGGTTTCCAACCTTTTGGTCAATCAGGGCAACAGTACTCATCCTGGCCGATGATCCTAACAGTGTATAATTTTCCTCCTTGGATGTGCATGAAAGAAAATGCCATGTTCCTCACAGTTCTGGTGCTAGGTCCTAAAAATCCAAAGGAAAAGATTGATGTCTTCCTATAGCCATTAATAGCCAAGTTGAAAGATTAATGGGATATTGGTGTTGAGGTGTACGACATTTCTCAAAAACAGAACTTCCAGTTGCTTGCAACTCTCATATGGACAATCAGTGACTTCTCGGCTTTCTCTATGTTGTCAGGTTGAAGTATGGTATATTGTATGAAAGACTCAGATGCTTTTACAGTTTCAAAGAGTGGAAAGCAGTCATGGTTTGACAATCACTGTAAGTTCTTACCACTAGAACACCCTTTTAGGAAGAATCAGGTCTCCTTCAGGAAGAACACGGTAGTGAGTGACATGGCACCCCCGGTCACATCTGGTATTGAGATTTTGATTCATATTAATGAATTGGGGTTAATAAAGATAACAGAATTGGGATCCCTAGAACATAACACTCATATTGCTAAAATTCATGGGTGAAAAAAGAAAAGCATATTTTGGAATTTATCATACTAAACGTCTCTCCTTGTCAGACATAACTTGGATGTCATGCTTATTGAAAAAAATGTGTTTGACAATGTCTTCAATATGGTAATGAATGTGCTGGGAAAAACCAAAGACACAACAAAGTCGAGGCAAGAGTTGAATGAGTACTGCCGACGCCCGAAGTTGGCAATGGATCGTTCGGGTAGGTATCCAAAAGCATGCTACACATTAGACAAGCAGGGGAAAAAAGTATTATGTGAATGGATGAAACAACTTAAATTCTCGAATGGATATGTGTCAAATATGGCATGATGTGTTGACATGCAGAAGTTGAAGATGTTTGGGATGAAGAGTCACGACTGTCATGTTTTCATGTAGAGATTAGTTCCCATCATCTTCAGTGAATTGTTTCCACCGAATGTCTGGAAAGCATTGACAGAATTGAGTCTTTTTTTTAAGGATCTAACTTCTAAAGTTATAGGGAATGATGACATGGCCCAACTGGAGGCAGAGATTCCTATTATTCTGTGTAAGCTGGAGCGCATATTCCCTCTAAGCTTTTTTTATTCCATGGAACTTCTACTTGTACACCTACCGTACGAAGCTCGTATAGCAGGGCCAATTCAATATAGATAGATGTATCTTTTCGAGAGGTAATTAAATATATGATATTTTCATTTAGGTAAGTCTTTCATTGACATATTTTCTTATACACTTCATCTACTAACATAGGTACCTGTGAAAGCTAAAAAATAATGTGTAGAATAAGCCACGGGTCGAGGGATCCATATGTAATGCTTTCCTTGTGGAAGAAGGAACAAAAATTTGCTCCTAACACTTTGAAGATCATGTAAACACAAGGCATAGTAGGGTTCCTCGGAACGATAATGGTGGGGGAGGTAGTGCCTGTGAACCCTCAATTTTGCACCCTCATGATGCTGCTGCAGCTTGACATATGCTGAATTTCATACACTACGCAGAGCAGGTACGGCCGTCCCGCTAGTCGGTTAGCGGGCAGAGGTCAAGGGGCAGCGCCCCCGAAAGGTAAATAATTTATTTTCTTTTAACACAGACTGATATCACTTTTTCGATCCTAAACGGACTTTTTGTACCAGACAGCACACTCTCAAAACTGACCAAATTTTTCTCAAAACTAACTGCTAAACTGTCCGATAATTAATTTCGAGTCCACCGATACTGACCGATAAGTTTTCAAACTTCAGAATATTCCAGAAACTGACCGAAAAGTTTCAAAAACTGACTCGAAAACTGAAAAAAAAAAAAAGCTTTTACTGTTGTCCGCCGGGAGGCCCAGCGACACCACCAGGTCCTGCCGTATTAACGTCAGTCCCATCACTTTAGCAGCCGCAGGAGAGGCCGGCAGAGCCGCCAGGCCATTCGGCGCCGCCGCCAGACCGTCCGGCGGAGCCACCGGACCCCTGGCGGAGCTGCCAGGGCCTCCGATGGCTGGTCCCCCTTCTTCCCTGAAAATTCTATTTTTACCCCATTTTCAACCCATTTTTTAGCTCTTTTAACCCCATCCTTTTGGTCTTTTCACACTTTCTCTTCCCAAGCTAGCCTCACCTCACTTTGCCTATAAATACCATCCTCCCCTCTTTCATTTTCTACACACCTTAAGCACTTGTTGATTGGCTATCCATTTGATTCTTCTCTCTCTCTCTCTAATTATTTTCTCACACTTATTTTGAGTAATCACAATTAATTAATTAATTAAAATTAATTTTCATTAATTAATTAAATTTTCAATTAGTTTTCACTCAATTTGATTAATTAATTAAAATTGGGTAATTAAGCAATCAAATTAATTTTTCAAAAATCAACCTTGTTTTACGAAACGGAACTCCGATCCGGCAAAACCACTATCCCACCACTCAAACCCAAAAAGAAGGTATAATTTCTTACACTCACTCAAACCCCAAACCAAACCAAACCAATCAAATCTGACCGATCCTTAAAACCCCTCCACCTCACCGTGGAATGAACTACGTGGGTTTTGATCTCCATTCAATGAGGTACGTAGACAAGCTTGGAATCTAAATTCAAGTTTCAAATTCAAATCCCAATCAATCCCTTTCCCCATTTATTTTTCATGTAAATGTCAATTTATACTTTTCTTGTAAATTTTAAATTAATTCAATTAATTAATTATTTTTGGAGTTAAGGAGCGATTTGTGGTTCTCTTAGAATCCATAAAGACTAGAGAGAACAGTCTCCTTAACTTGTGAATGTTTAAATACTTGTCCTTTATTTTTCCATATATATCATAAATATGTCATGATCATGCATTATAAATCGTCATTAATACTTGTCATTCATGAAATCAATTTTCAAAGTCAAATTAAACTAAAGAGCCAAATTGAGATTATTTAAAACCAAAAACCTAGTCCCCGAGCTCAACTTAGTTCAAGGACTAG
>CATKHJ010721468.1:0-13139 GCA_949750685.1 Vernicia montana
CTAATTAATTAAATGGGAAGATTAAAACTAATGGAGAGATTATAACTAATTAGAGAGAGAGAGAGAGATAAACAATTGGAAAATTCAACAATTGTTTTTGGTGTGTTTTGGAATGAAGAGGGGTAGGATATTTATAGGGAAAATTGGGGTGGAAAAAAGACCAAAAGAGTACCAAAAAGTAGAAAAAATGGGGGGCAAAATCGTAATGTCGCCAAAAAGGGCTGAGCCGCGCAGACAGCGGTGGAGCCGCAGGCTACCTGCACGACTCCGCAGGCACTCCCTGCGGACGCCTCAGGCGGCACCTGCGGCTCCGCGCAGGAGCCTGCGGAAGCCGCAGGCTTCTGCGCGGCTCCGCTGGCCATGCCGGCGGAAGCAGCAGGCAGAGCCTGCGGCTCCGCGCAGGAGCCGACGGAAGCCGCCGGCCTCTGCGTGGCTCAGCGCAGAGCCGCGCGGAAGCCGCACGCCTCTGCGCGGCGCCGCGAGCCTTTTGGCTCCGGCTCAGTTTTCTGGCTTTTTCGGGTCAGTTTTCGAAAGTTTTGGGTCAGTTTCTGGAGTATTCTGAGGTCTGAAAAATTACCGGTCGGTGTCGTTGGATCCGAAATTAATTATTGGATATTTTGGCAGTCAGTTTAGGAGAAAATTTGGTCATTTTCTAAAAAAGTCTGTCTGGTATAGGAAGTCCGATCAAGCTTGGAAAAAATATCAGGTTTGATGGAAAAAATCCCGGTCCGCTTCGGTAGGCTTGGAAATATTTTTTGGGTCAGTTTGGCGGTCTGTTTTGAGAAAAATTCGGTCAGTTTCGGAAAGGTACTGTCTGGTGCAGAAAGTTCGGTCGGGGTCAAAAAATTATCAGTCTCCTCATAATATTATGCATGAAAATCCATTTTTCTGAGGGGGCGCTGTCCCATTGACCCCTGCTCGCTAACCGGCTAACGGGACCGCCATACCGGCTCTGCGTAGCGCATAAAATTTAGCAGGTGTCAAGCTGCGGCAGTATTTTAGGGGTGCAAAATTGAGGGTTCACACCTGCCCACTTCAGAAAAGGAGGGGAGAAGGGGAATCTGAAAAATGTCTTTTCAATACTTGAAACTCTGTCGATTTCGATACATTGAAATCACTTTTCTATATCCAAATCCATCACCCGCCAAATTTATTTTAAATTTAAAGTTGTTATTATTCACTTTGAGTTCCTAATCCCGAAGTGGAGCTCAGATCCGGAACTAAACTCACCCTAGTTGTAAAAAAGTCAAGAAAAGTAAAGGTATAATCCCTTTCTCTGCATTTTAGAATTCTAAATTCAAATCTAGAATTTATCCTGTTGTCACGTCTTTATTTGGATCTAAATATGAAAAGATCTAAATTTTATTAATTTAAAATATGAATTAAATTAATAAACCAAATAAACCTCTTTTGAGTAAACCCCTCCTTCGTAAGAAGGAAGAACTTCATGGGGTTTGATTCCTATTCAAAGGGATACGCGGGCATGCCAATCTCTAAGGCATCAACTCTAAAATATTTTAAAAATATTTTCCCCTTTCATATTTTATATATCTTTCTTTTATTTCTTATATGTCTTTTATGCATTTTCTTTATTAAATTAATTGAGGAATATGTACTTTTCCTAGTACCCATAAGGGCTAGAGGAAAGATCCTCTTATCTTATTTTATTTTCTGTCTATTTCTTTCATAACTGCTATTCATATAATTCTTGCACTATTAATAACTGTTTTATTCATCATTTTTATTCATATTCATGCATACATAAAGTTATTTTATTCTCTTAGCCAAACTTAAGAAATTAAAATGTTTATTATCAAAACCTGATCCTCGAGCCCTTTTTTGTCACTCGTGGATTAGTGTTTTTCCATTGGGATAAAATAAATAATTTGGAGTCAATTTCATTTGGATTTTCCTTTAATTTTTCCTAATAAAAAATAAACAAAATTAAAGTGGCGACTCCCTATCACATAAAGCGAAAATACAAATTCCAATTTTCTGAACTCACAGTGGGTTCTAGATGCGTGGAGTTTCTCCCGAAGAGCATTTCGATTCCCTTAGCGGATCGGACCGGTGCTCAGGCGAGGCCTCAAATCTGTTTAGTGTGAAATGCATTTGACTATGAAAAAAAAAATTATGAATTGGATACCTTGAACTTGTGAAGGGTCAACTTGATATGAGTGTGCTAATCTTTTGGGAGAAAGGGTGCCCCCATTTTGAAAGGATGAGGAAAAGTGGCTTGGTTATTTGGCCTTAGGAGGAAGTCAAGGCTAGGTTAGGTTTTGGCCTTAGAGGGGGTCATGGTTGGAAGGCTCAGTGTTGCCTAGAAGGTTATCTTGGAAGGCTCAGTCAGGTGTGGCCTAGAAAGTTATCCTCGAAGGCTAGGTTAGGTTTTGCCTTGGAGGATGTCATTGCTTGGAAGGCTTAGTCAAGTGAGGCCTGGAAGATTATCTTGGAAGGCTAGGTCAGGTTCAGCCTTGGAGAAGGAAGGCTAAGTCAGGTTCAACCTCAGAGAAAATTAGTTAGGAAGGCTCGGTTAGTTTTGGCCTTAGAGAAGATTAGGTACGAAGGTTTGGTTAGTTTTGGCCTTTTTCAAAGGTGAAGATTGTGGGTTGGCTTTGTGTGACCCATTTTCTAAGAGTCTGCCTCTAGACATGACTTTTAGAGGTGATTTGACCAGTTGGTTTTTCCAAAGAAACAGGGCTTTAAGGATCATGAGTCTTAAGAGAATTAGGATTTTAGTTCTGCCAATGGGCTTAGCCCTTAGAAGATGAGATTTCATCAAGGAGACTTGGGTTTGAAAGGATGGTAGGTTAGACCTTTTGAAAAGTGTTAGGGAGGTTATACGATTTTGCTATCATAGCATGATTTATGGAGAAGACAAGCACAACTTATCTTATTGTTTGAGATTGAAGAGACTCTTAGAGTGATGAGGATAATTAGGGAGACACTGGATTGATTTGGATGACAACTTGAAAGAAGTGCTCTTTGATGGATAATAGGAGCTATTTAGCTTTTTGAGCTAAGAGACGTGATAGATGACTTGAAGGATATACCCCTAATGAATGACAAGGGCTACTTAGCTGTTTTAGCTAAGATACGTGACAAATGACATGAAGGATATGCCCCTACTGAATGATAAAGGCAACGTGACGGATGACATGAAGGATATGCCCCTACTGAATGATAAGGGTAACGTGACAAATTGACAAAAAGATGTCATAGAGGACAAAGAATGAATTACCTAGGAAGAGATGCCCTTGATGTGGGATAAAGACATAAGGGATAAAATAATTTGACCAGGATGACTCTTTTCTCTCTCTCTCTCTCTCTCTCTCTCTTTAACTCTAACTTCTGCCTGAGCTGCCCATTTGGGTTTTCAACTCGACGAGCTTGCTCTAATTTCTGCCTAAGTCGCCCTTTCGGGTTTTCAACTTAGTGAACTAATCAATGAATTTCAGCATTTAAAAATTATTCCACCATGATTTGAGCTACTGCTTTCCTTCATCTTGGGACTTTGACCTTTATCTAGATCATTACATTGAATTCTTTGGTCTAAAGAGAAATCTTGTAAGGATATCAAGTCCTTTTTGAGATTGTTGCCCCTTGTTGAAGTGTTATGTTTGATTACCCAAAAGTACAACGGGTAACTTCATTGGATTGCCTTTAGCTTCGACTGCTCCAACTGAATAGATCACCACTTGGTGTTCTTTATTATCTCGACTATCCTTTGGTTGGGAACTAGTGAAGTGGCTGTTGATGTGGGCATAAGAAACACTTCAAGTTTTGGTTTGTCCAAATCATGGTGAAATGCAAATGCTTGCCAAAATCCATTGATTTTTTTTTTTATCTTTATTTATTCTTTTTTTTTAGACAACTATTTTAGACTAAACAAGAAAGATGAGAAAAGAGAAGTGCACGAAAAATATAAAATGTTTAATTACAAAAAGAGAAGATAGTACAAAATAGAAGAAGAATACAAAAATGACAGACTCAAACTTGGACTTTGAATATGGACACAGACTCAAATTTTGACTCGAACTCGGACTCGAACTTTGATTTGGACTCAATATCAGACAAGTTTAATCAGTTGAGCTTCCTCCATAACATATTACTTAGGTAGAGGTAAAGTGGGGTGAGGTGGGGTTTGTCTTCCACTTTGGTGAAGATGCATGGATCATAGTGATGGATTCGACTTAAAAGGGAAGGTGGGATCAAGGCATTCGGTCCTAGCCTCAAAGATCATGGGATTCAGATTCTTCATCACTATTTAGATCAGTGGTGGAGATTCTAGTTTGGAATGACTTGTCTTGGATATAATCTTTAACCTTTAAAGCAGATGCAACTAAAGCTTTGAAGGTGGGAAGGTATTGGGTTAGTAGATGGGCTTGGTAAACTAGGAGTAGGTTCTTGACAAGGATGTCCACCTGTTCTTGTTAAGTTGGTCGGTTTACCATTTGAGCTACTTTAGACCTCCACCTTGTAAGGAACATAGAGAAGGACTCATTTAGAAATTGCTTAGTGGTTTCCAAGTCACGCCTAGTGACATCTACTTCACTATTGTAATGATATTGCTTGACAAAGGTATGACAAATATCATCCCTTTTCCTTTTCTGGCTCTTGTCCAGAGAAAGAAACTATCTCTTGGCAGCACCGATTAATGATTGTTGGAACAGTTGTGCAAAGAGCTCATTATTAAGTCCCACAGGCTGCATTGCCCCCATATATATCTTCATATGAGTCTTGGGGAAAGTATTTTCATCAAATATCTCAAGTTCAGGCATTTTGAATTTGGGTGGTAGTCTAGCATTGGGAAAGAGGGTTAGGGAGCTGACATTTATTAAGTCATAATGTCTTTTGAGGTTGTTGAGGGCCTTTTCCATGGCTTCAAATTTCTCCATGAGTGCTTTCAGGTTGGGGTGAGATAAAGTTTTCTTCCCTTGAAAAGGATATGCAAGAGAGGAAGTAGCAGGTTGGGTAATAATATTTGGAACCTCAATGGTTTAAGGGGCACCAACAACAGCCTTTCCTTTTTTTGTAACGTCAATGGTTGTTTTGGATGATGAAACTGTGTTAACATGGGTTTGGGCCATAATAGGATTAGCTCAGTTCAGATTTAAGGAGGTCTGGTCCAAGGCTAGGTTTGGGTTAGTCGGGTTGAGGCTAGTTGATTCATCATGGCTTGGACCTCTTCAATGATGGACTACCTCTACTCTTGGAGTTGGGTTTGTTGAGCATTCAGAAAAGCTTGAAAATTCTCCTCTTGCTTTTTAAGGAGATTGGTCACGAGTGTCGTTAAAACTTCCATGTCAATTGGGTTAGCCATCTGGTACCTTGAAGCAAAACCAAAAGAAAACCCAGTAAGTGATTGGTGAGGATATGAAAAGGTGATGAGAGTAGAGGTATATAGACTATGAGGGAAAAGGATTCCCTATGGTGTTATGGGCCAACCATTTTTTGGGCTTTGAGGATTTCTTAAGGGAGGATGGGCCAAAGATTTTGGGCTTTAGGAGGTTTGGGGTATATTGGGCCAAGGTTGTTGGGCTTAGAGGTAATGGGTTGGTCTTGAAGGCAATAGGCTACGGGTGTTAGGCTTATGAGTAATGGGTTAGGGTAGTGGTGCTTAGGTTAAAGGTTTAGGGTGACAGTTTAAGGTTTGTGGGCTGAAAGTGATTAGGATTGAGGTGAGGGTGTTTGAACCTTCTTTGGTTTAAGGATCCACTTGAAATGAATGCATCTTTTTTTTTTTTTTTTTTTTTTTGTACATTATGAATGTATGATATGCATGGGAAAAATATTTCATAAAGATACGGATATGTAAAGGGCTTTACTTATGGTACATACAACCTAAGGTCAGTTTCTAAGTTCATTACATAGAGGATAAAGGTGGCTTGTACCTAACCACATGTAAGTCAAATAGCCTCACATGGGTTCAACAGTACATATTGTTCATTACACCTTTGAAAGGATCAAAGGATTCGTCGCAGGGTGGATGATTTCACTATCAGCGAATAGAACCAAGGAGGGTTACCCACTCTTTGCTACTCATTATCCATTGTTTTCCTAAAACTAGGCTTATAGGCAAAGGGCCTATGCAAATGAAGTATGAAAGTCACAACTATGTTAAAGGCCAAACTTTTTAACTAATTATTAGTCCTCTTATTTCTCCTTTTTACTAAAAAGAAAGTTTCTCCCTAGTGGAGTCGCCAACTATGAGGCCTCATCGGAGCACCGGTTCGATCCTCTAAAGGGAATCGAGATGCTCATTTGGGAAAGAACTCACAATGAAGCCCTCGGGCTTAAATTGATTGATTTTGAAAATTGATTTAGAGTCGCCACCTTAATTTTATTTAGATTGGGAAAAAATTAAGGAAAAAACCCAAATTGACTCTAATTAATATCCCAAAGGAAAAACATCACTAGCCTCGAAACCAAAAAGGATTCGAGGACTAGGTTTTCGGTTCATTTTAATTAGTTTGGCATTTAATAAAGTTGTGACTTAAAATTGATTTCATGAATAATGCTTGTACAGTTAATATGATGTATGGTAAAGTCTCATATTAAAATAAAAGAAAATCCGAACTATGTGAATAAGGTGATGGGGGCAGAAGTTGGTTTATTTTATTTGGATTTGATGCTTGGACCAAGCATGCTTACGTGTCCCTTTGAATAAGAATCAGAACCCACGAAGTTCTCCCTTCTTGCGAAAGGGTTTGTTTAGTCAAATCACTTTATTATGTTTGGATTGATTTAAGAGTTGAGTTGAGTTAATTGATTGATTTTAATTGATTACTAGGTTGAATTAATTATTTTAGATTTTAATTAACTAACCTAAGTGAATCAATTAAGAGAGTCGAGGGTAGAAGAGAAAAGAATTAGGCAAAGAACCCAAAGGGAAAGAAGAGAATCCCAATGAGGGAAAAATAAATAATGAAAAGCAAAAGGAAAAGATGATTACCTTGCACTCGTGTAGCTTTGAGATGGAGGAGACTTTGCCTCGGACTGTGGGGAACTTGCCTCGGATGGCTATAAGCTTTTGACTTGACGGGTCGGTTCGGGAAGTAGCAACCCAATTTACTTTGCAAAGCAAAGAGCAATAGCAAAGCAAAAATAAAGAATATTTTAGGCTTGCTTTGAGATCACAGGTTGATCAAGTAAGTTCAGGTTGTTTCAAAATTGAGTTGGGAGGTTTGAATATATAGTGGAAGGGGTTGGGAGAGAGTCTTGGACGTTTTCCAATGTAGGATTTCAGTTTCTAGACACGAAACCACACAAGAAGCTTCTAGAATCTCACATGAGCCATTTGGAATCGCACCTGTGACATGGGAACCGTACACAGCCAATTAGGGACCGCACATAGGCTGTGTGGTTCCTGCAGGCCTCTGTGTGGTTTTGACACCCAGTTTCACCAATTTTTATCATTTTGACCCGTTTTCAATCTTTTTTCGCCCGATTAAGCTTCTAGGACTCTGTTAAGTGACTGTAGGGTTCAACCAGGTCTAGAGGGTGCAAAATTTAGGGTTCACAATATTTAAGTTAGATAAAGGGTAAAGGATGTTTATGGCTAAGGTTGACTCTTAACTAGTTTAAGGTACAACCTAGACATATGGAATTGAATGCATGTCTTATACATTATGAATGCATGGATGAAAAAGTGGTTCATAATTATGCAATCATACCAAGGCTTTATTCATTAGGGTACATACAACCTAAGGCCTAAGTTCTAGATCAATTATATGAAAGGGTAAGGGTGGCTTGATATGGGATACCCATGGCACTAGGGCAGTGATATACCTAACCACATGTGAAGCAAGGAGCCTCACGTGGGTTCGACAGTATAAACTGTTCATTACACCTTTGATAGGATCAAAAGATTTGTCACAAGGTGGAAGCTTTCGCTATCAGCGAATAGACCCAAGAAGGGTTACCCACTCGATGCTACAATCATTATCCATTGTTTTCCTAAAAACTAAGTTTTGAGGCAAGGAGTCTATGCAAGTAATGCATGAAGAAGCTATAATTATATTAAAAAGTCAAACTCTATAATTTTCATTTTTGTTTTGAACAAAACCAATTAGCAGTCCTCTTATTTTCTTTTTTAAAAAGAAGATGGTCCCCAGTAGGGTCGCCAATTGTAAGGCCTCGCTTAAGCATCGGTCCGATCTGCTAGGAATCAGAATGCTCTTTTGGGTTCAATATTATGATCAAAGTGGCTATCGCTTTATATGGTAAAGTATCTCTTTAAATTTGAAAATGATTTTGGAGTTACCACCTTAATTTATTTTTAATTGAGAAAATATAAGGTAAAAAATCCATTGATTGACTTCATTTAATTTGCCTTTTGGAAAATGCACTAATCTTTGAAACCAAAGAGGATTCAGGGACTAAGTTTTTAGTTTATTTTGAAAACGAAAGGTTTAGCTTAATGATATAAGAATTGCTTGATGAAAATGATTTCATGAACAATTAATAAATGGAATGACAATTATAATTGTAAATAACAAAACATATAAATAAAAGGAATAGAAATAAATTGACAAAATAATTAAAATTATAATAAAAGCCAAATAAATAGGGGATATCTCCTCTAGCCCTTATGGGTACTAGGAAGATTATACATTCCCCAAAATAAGAAAGTGATAAAAGGAGATGTTGTTCATTTTAGTTTGGATTTGCCACTTGGAACAAGTATACCTGCATATCCCTTCGAATGAGAATCAAAATCCACACAATACTTCCATTTTGCAATGGAGGGCTTGTTTATTTTATATTGGATTTTATCATGTTTTGATGATTTTAAAGAAGATGCTTTACCTTAAAGAAAAAGGGAAAATGTGTTTTACCTTGGTTCTTTTTGAAATCGGAGGAGGATGGAGCACCTTGTCATATCAGAGTTTCAATTTTTAAAATGCAAAGGTATAAAAATAAGTCTAAGTCTTGAAGCCAAATCAAATTAAAGATAAATGACTTGGTCACTTCGCCAAGGAAATAAATAAATAAAAAACAAACTAATGAAAAGCAACTAATAAAAAAACAACTTAAAAACATTATTTAATCCAAAGAGGACTAAATTAGGTGGACTAAAACCAAAGAGGAATTAGCACTAGAAGACCTTTATAAAGAAAATAGAGAGAAAATTAGAAGGTTGAGAGGACAGTTGTCAACTAACAACTAAGAGGTGAGTTGGAATGAGGTGGAGAAGGCTTTATTTATAGGTTGAGGGATGGAAGAAGATGTTGTGAACTTTGGATATGGGAATTTTTAGTGTTTCTTTTATAGTTGGGGTTTGTAGGGTGAAAGGTGTAAAGAAAAGATGTGGGATTTGGGTAAGAAAAATTGAGAAAAAGGCGAATCAGACAAGTGTTTCCACAGGCTCAGCCTGCTGTAGTTGCCGCAATGGCTCTTGCGGTTCCCAGAGGTTGTTCCGGCAAAAGGTCCGATTTTGGCCTGTTTTGGTTCCTTAGGGTTCCGTTCTTGCCCATTTTTATCCCGAATGTCCTGAGAGGTTTCTTAAAGTCCATGGAAGTATGATTGCTCCATGTAAATGCTTAACTCTTACTCCTAGACCTGCACAAGTTAGATTATATGCAACAAAATGTCCTAGAGGTGTCAAATTACGTGTTCACAATCATGTAGATTTCCTCATCCAATTCTCCATTTAGGAAAGTGTGAACCCTCAATTTAGAACCTCCAAAATTATTTCTGAACTCACAGAACTGATCAGAATATTTTTCTATCCAAACTGACATTTTTTCAATCCTGACCGAACCATCTGTACCAGACAATATTTTCCCGAGATTGACTGAATTTTCCTCAAAGCTAATTGCCAAACTGTCCCAAAAATATTTCTAAACCTACCAAAGCTGACCGAAATATTTTTCTATCCAAACTGACACTTTTTTTATCTTGACTGGACCCCATGTACCAGACAGTGCTCTCCCAAAACTGACTAGATTTTCTTCATAATTGACTGTCAAACTGTCCGATAATTAATTTCGAATTCACTGCCACTAAATGGTAGTTTTTCAAACTCCAGAATACCCAGAAATTGACCTGAAATCCCTAGAAACTGACCCGAAAAGCCTCAAAAATTTAACCAGAGCCCGAAACCCGAGACAGCTAGCGGACGTCCACGAGCCGTGCCCGCGTGTCCGCGACGCGCCTGCGCGAGTCCACCAGTCCGGCGGTGCGTCCGCACTAATGGACCTGACACGCCTGACGCGCGTCAGTACGTCAGCCCCGTACTGACATGTCTGCCGGACCTGGCGGCGCGTTCGCCGGACTATTTAGTGCGTCCGCCAGACGCTCCAGCGGATGCCACCAGCAGGTCTGGCGGACGCGCGTGCATCACACGTGCTTCTGCTAGTGACTTTCACGGCCCTTCACCTTTTTTCAAATTTTTGACTTTGCCCTTCCTTTTTTCTGCTTTTTAGACCCTTTTTAGTCTTTTTCAACCCCCATCTGCCCCTATAAATACCCCCTCCATTTCATTTTAAAAAATACCTTAAGCACTTGTGATTGCTATCCATTTGCTTCTCTCTCTCTCTCTCTCTCTCTCTATTTAATTTTCACTCATTCTAATTAGTTAGTTAATTAAAAATTAATTTTAATTAACTAATTAATGTTTTTTCAAAATTAGTTTCCACCCACTCCCAATTAGTTAATTAATTAAAAATTCAATTTTAATTAATTAATTAAATTTTCAATTAGCTTTCACCCAAATTGATTAATTAATCCTTTTAGTTAATCATTTTAATTAATTAAAGTTGGGTAATTAAGCAATCAAATCTTTTTTTAACCAATCATATTTCCCGAAACGAAACTTCGCTCTAGTAAAATTACTCACCCACCACTCAAACCCACAAAGAAGGTATAATCTCTTACCCTCACTCAAATCCCAAATCAAACCAAACCAATCAAATCTGACCAATTTCTAAACCCCCTTCCACCTCATAGTGGAACGAACTACGTGGGTTTTGATTCCCATTTAGTGGGGTACGTAGGCACACTTGGAATCTAAATCCAATTCTCAAATCCAAATCACAATCAATCCCCTTCCCTTTTTATTCTTTCCTTGTAAATTTCAATTAAAGCAATTAATTATTTAATTATTTTGGAGTAAATGAGCGATTATGTGATTTTCCTAATATCTATAAGGGCTAGAGGAAATACTCTCCTTTGCTTGTGAATGTTTAAATACTCGCTCCTTATTTTTTTCCATATATTTCATAATTATATCATGCTTATGCATTATAAATCGTCATAATACTTGTCCTCCATGAAATCATTTTTCAAAAGTCAAATTAAAATTAAAAGTCAAATTGAGATTATTTTAACCAAAAAAAGCAGTCTCCAAGCTCAACCTGGTTCGAGGACTAGTGACTTTATCCTTGGGTAAATTAATCAAAAGATTAATAAATTGGAGTCAAATTGGGTTTTTTCCTTAATTTTTCCATTTAAATAAATTAGGGTGGCGACTCCCGAATACTTTTCAAAAAATCAAAAATCAATTTTCCGAGGCGATAGCTGCTTCCAATCGTGAGCACCAAAACTCGTACCTTAACCTCCCTTAAAAATCGCTTCGTTTTTTCCTTAAGGCATCAAAATTTTCCCGAGCGAGGGGAGGGGAGTTCGGGCGAGTCCTCATTGTTGGAGACTTCACTGGGGACTAGTTGCCACCCTTTTTCAAATAAAAGGAAAGCAAATAAGTGGGTTACTATTTGGCTGGATTTTTTTTTTTCAAAATAATCTCCATTTGGCATTTAAATTTAATTCAACTTTCATGCATCACTTTTCATAATAAAGGCTCCTTGCCTAACTCTAGATTTAGGAAAACTTTTGGATGGTGAGTAGCATTGGCTTGACAACTCTCTTTGAGTATGTTGGGAGATAGCGAAAGCATTCCACCCCGCGACGAATCCCCGATCATTTCGATGGTGTAACGAGCAATCAGTACTGTTGGACCCACGCGAGTCTCTTTGACTCACATGTGGTTAAGTATATCGATGCTCTAGTGGGACGAGGACCCTTAAACCAAGCTACCTTTCACCCTTGTGCATATATTTGACTTAGCCTTTGACTTTAAGTTCCGTGAACCGTAATAAATGAAAGCTTGTGCATATACCATGAAACCTTTTTGTCATACATCATGCCATTGACATGCATACATGCATAAGAAACTCGAGAAATAGAGTCTTCTCACCCTATATACCAAAACCAGTGGTCCATCACCCAAATAAAGTTCCAACCAATAAACCCGGTGAATGGAATCCTTTTTCCGATGTACCGTTGCATCTGTTTATCCTTTCCAAGTGTAAATTCTTACCCTTTCCTTTTCCTTTTCCTTTGAAGGTACAAATGGCCAATACTTTTGACCAGGATGCGATGAACGCCTTTTTCGCCACTCTCCTCAAAAAGCAAGAGGATTCTTTCCAAAACACACTCACCATCGCCTTTAAGACACAAGCAGACACCTTCACCAATGCTCTCACCACCCAATCCGCCAACTTCACAAACGCACTCAATACTCAGCATCAATCCATCTTTAACCAAGTTAGGGAGATGACCAATACCATCACTGTTCCTCCCCGTATCGAGCCTACTTCCACTCAAGCCGGTACAAGCTGTGCTCCCACTTTTACTCCTCCTCCCATTATCGATATGACTGATAAGGGGAAGGCTCCTGATACTCTTACTTCTCCCTCGCTAGACTTAAATGCTACTGTTCCATCCCCCATCATGAATCTTTTTCAAAGTGGGGACTTTTCTAGTTTTCCATAGGCTAAGAAATTAATGGAAAATTTTGAGGCTATGGAGAGGACCCTCAAGAACATAAAGAAACATGAAGACATAATAGATGTCGATTCTCTAACTCTTTTCCCAAATGCAAGGGTTCCACCAAAGTTCAAAATGCTTGTCATGGAAAAATTCAATGGAACCACGTGCCTAAAGACTTATCTAAAAATGTATGTGGGTTCTATGAGACCATTTGGAGTGGACGACGAGCTCTTTGCTCAGTTGTTCCAACAATCCCTGACTGGAGCTATTGTGAAATGGTTACTGGATCTCGATCAAAATCACAAGAAAAGTTGGGATGACATTTGCAATGCATTTGTCAAGCAATACCACTACAACATCGAGGT
>CATKHJ010721595.1:0-11189 GCA_949750685.1 Vernicia montana
AATTCCTTCTCTTGAATGATTATATAAGTGCTTCATTTGATTAATTTTGTGTGATTAATTTATGCTTAAGTGAATAATATCATGTACATGCATATTGAATGACTAAAATTTGTGCATCCATATTATTTTTGATATTCAAAATAATTTTGATTAAATTGCATACATGTTTCCCACAAAATTTTCTTGATTTTTTGAAAAACACATATATCGTGGTCACTATAATCAATTAGCGAGCACGACATTCATATTTTCTCTGCTTGTTGGCAATTTTTGAATATCGTGATCGCAACTTCTCCTTAGCGAATGCGAATCTCCTTGTTTTAGTGACTGTTACAAAGGAAATATGAAAATCGCAGTAGTGACACACCATTCGCATACGCGATTTACCATTCTACCTGAAAAAATATAATGGCTAGATTTGCATTAAATGTAAAAATTAGCCCTTTTTTAGCAGATTTAAGGCTTCCCATGCTTATAAAAACCCCTATTTTCAATCCACACACTATTTACAATCATTTTAAACTATTCCCTCTCATTTTTCTTGTATTTTGCTCATTCTATCTCTCATCCCAATCATTCTTTTCATCTTAATTCCTTTCTTGCTTACTCTATGGCTCCAAAGACTAAGTTTACTAGAGCTTCCAAAGGGAAAAGGGCCCTAAACAACTTAAGGGCCTTATCCTCTTGATCTTATGAGAGGAATTACTGAGGAAAAACTAAATTAGACCAAATTAGAAGCCAAACCCATAATTTCCAACAAAGTACCCAACCTCTTCAATCTTAGAACCTTAGGAATAGAAGGAGACATTATCCACTACTTGGACAATTTACAATGGAGAACTTTTATCTTTCCTACCAAGGATGGCTATGAGAAACTCACCAAAGAATTCTTTGCCACTCTCATTCTTGAAAAGAAATCCTCCGATACATATGAACCCTATGGCATTTGGTTTCAGTTCTTTGGCCAATAATATGGTTTAAAGATTGAGGAAGTGGTGGAACTTTTTGTATTTCAACAAGAAGGTGCTTCAAATCTCAATGAGTTAGACATGAACTTCAATGACTTTTGGAAGGAATTGTCCATAGAATCAAAGTATGATCCAAAATCATCCCTAGCTAAACATTTTCACACCTTGAATTTTTGGGTTCTCCATCGAATTGTCACCTTCTCTATCAATGCTAGAGGAGATGGCAATGAGAAGGTTACCAAAAAGACCTTTTTTTTTTTTCTTTTTGACCTCATTAAAAATCATAAAATCCAAACCACTCGTTTCCTTATTGATTAATTTGTCCACTTAGAAAAAACGCCCAAAGGTGTAATCCTTCTATCCTTCCAAATCACAAGGATAGCAAACCATGTTGGGGCTCTAATCATTCCCAATAAAATCATTCTAAAAACATGCCTAGCACCCACCTCCAATATGTTAGACATTGAATACATGCTTCATTTCAAATGCATTAGAGAGAAGAATAATGCATATGAGTATATCTTTGGTGAATTTGGAGTGTTAGAGAAATCTAGAGTAGCAATCCCTAGTGGAGAAGCCTCACAAGTGGAGGAAAGACCTTCTAGAGAACAAGGAACTCAAACTTCTCCTAGAGTTCTCTTTTCCTCTAGAGTTGAAAAAATATTCTCAAAAATAATGAAAAGACTCTCTCTCCTAGATCACATGCATAGAGATATTATAGACATGCAAAACAATATGGGCATTCCACCATGTGATTTGAAAGAATGGGAGTTTAGTGATGAAAAGGTACATGAGGAACAAGTTCAAAAAGAAGAACCCTAGACTTTGGGTCATAGAACTCTTTGTCTTTTAATTTTATTTTGTGTTTGTTTTCTCTTTTGTTAAGCATCTTGTATTTTTTTAATTAATTTGAATGAAGTCTATTTCTTTTCAAAAATTTGAATTTCTTAATGTATTTCTTTATATATGTGATATGTGCTCTTTTTTTAATTATCTTTGTTCCATTTTATTCTATGGTATATGCATTTTCCATTAAAGATTAATATCCATATTTCCTATAAATCATTATCCTTTGATTCTCTTTTTGATCTTTCCAAAGGGGGATAAGTGTAATGAATTTAAAAATTATTTGACAAAGGGGGAAATTTTGAAAATCTATTTGTTTAAGGGGGAGTAAAAATAAAGTTATTTAATTAAGGGGGAGAAAATAATTTAACCCTTAAAGATTTTAAAGAATCATTTTATAAAGGGAAGTTTAATATTTCATTTACTTTATTATATTTTATCTCAAATTCAATTTAATTGTCCAAATCAAAAAGGGGGAGATTGTTGACCTAAGTTGGGTTTCAACTTAGTCAATCTCTATTTTGATCTTGACAATCAAATTGAATAGTTCTAATATTTCATCTAAGTATGTTTTGACAGATAAAATGCATTAAAAAAGCTTGAGAATGAAGAACTTAGAAAAATCTCTAAGTGTTCTGCCTCACACGTAATTCGCGTTGTAACAAGGTCATAACACCCGCAACATCATAGTCATGACCGCACCATACTTATCGCGACAGCAATATAGCTTTTGACCTAAAATGCACAATTCATCCAGAGAGGTTCACAGTCAGTGTCACGACCACAACACCGAGCGCGAAAGGCTAATCGCGACCGCAACCAGTCTGTTGCGATCGCAACATTCATAAGACAGAAAAGAGTTCCAACGGCAAAATCAGCAACGAACGAAAATCTGCCATGTGGCACTAACCGTTAGACACATATGAATATAGCGACCGCGAAATCCTTGTAGCAATCGCTATATACATATCGTGACCGCAATATAGCTATGGAGACCGTGACTCTTGTCTGACAGGGCATTTAATGCAGATTTTCTAGCTGTTGAAGGGAGATTTAGTTCAAACTATTTGTAACAGCTCTTTTGATGGATGAAAACTATAAATACCCCATCAAGAGACTTCAAGAAACATCCAACTACTCATTTAACAACCAAAATCTTGTAAATTTAATTCTTAAGATTTCAATTTTTCATTTAACACTTTGTGTGTTTGTTGTAAGAGCATTCATTGCTTAAGGGTTAAGTGTTAATCATTAAACACTATCTAGGCTAGGGAGTGATCCTTGTAAAAACTCTTGTTGGGTTTGAGTGTTAGCCTTAGTGAAAACACTTGTGAGGTTTTGAATGTAAGCCTATTGAAAACACTTGTAAAGTTTGGTGTGAGCTTAAACACTAAGTTAGGAGTGAACTTGTTAAAACTTCATTGATAGTGAAATACCCAATTGGTGATTAGGGAGTGGACGTAGGATTGGTTATAATCCAAACCACTATAAATTCCTTGTGTTCTTTCTTTTCTTCCTTCCTCACTCAATTAAATTTTTCATTACTCACCAATTCAACCCCCCTTCTTATTGCATATTGGGCAACAAGAGTGATCATTAGAGGAACATCCTTCTTCACAATAGGAGCGATTATTATGGAATCAACCTCATTCACAGTGACATTAAAGGGTATCTATCATCTATATTTCTTTAAAATCATTCCTTTCTCTTATTTCTTCTTTAATTGTAACCATAATGGTTGGTTCATTTGAGCATCCATGCCAAGTAATCTCTATTTGAGTTTATTCATTTCTCTCTAAAATTCTTTGTTCTTTTCTATTCTTTTCTCTTAGATTGTCGGGACTTCCAATTCTTTGAAACTCATGAAGGTTAATTCCTTCATCTTACAACATTATCCTGCTCAATTTGCTTTGATACCTTGACGGGGTGGGAGGGTGGGTGAATTCTTTTATTCCTTGGCATTGAAATTGCCATTTGCGATAATAGGGGAGGATGTATATATTTCCTCAATTGTCTCATCTTATCCAACTATTGCTTTAGCTTACAAATCTCTTGCTTTATAGTCTTTATATCTATAGTTGAATCTTATTCTTTCTCTTATCATGAGTGTGTTGCCTCAATCAAAACAATATATAAATCATCATGTGTGGTCACAGCTTTTGAAGTAGCATCTTGGACCATGCTCTCATTATTATAAGATGTTTTAGCTTCAGAACGTTTTCTTTGTTGGGAAGGCATTTATATCTTTAGTACATATAAAATTTAATATGTCTTATCACAATTCACAATATATATCCATCTTACGTGGCATCCATACTTTCTATGATTTAAATTCCTCTTATAGAATACATGTATTATGTTAGATAATTCTTAATCTAACTTATTTCAAACTAATCTAGTTATTTCCTTAGCCATTTTGCATTCCTTTTGGCTCCATATCTGATTTATCCAAAGTGAGTTTCGAATGTGCTCAAGTTTCCTCAATAATTGCAATTCTTTCCATAATTACATGGATTTCCACATCTCTATCAAAACTACTCTAGTTCATTGCTAATCCTTAAATATTCACGCTTCTTATTCTTACTCTACTTATTTGTCATAAGTCACTATTCTAATTAATTTATTATATCTTTATGTAATAATAATCAATTATGCCTATCTCCATTTCTTCATCTCATTAACTGTTACTGATAATCTAAGTATTCTCTTTACTTGGGTCAAACTCCTCCATCCCATTTATTTTATCACTGTAACTTTTCTTTTTCTTGTTTTTATGTTAGTCTTATCCTTATCAAACAAAGTTTCTTAATCATATTAATTCATTCTATGCACCATAGTTTCATTGTCCTCGCAATCCTCCTTACTCTATCGCCTTTTCCACTTTTCATCCTAGTTTTTACCATTTCACTTAAAATAAGTTCATTCTAATCAATTAAGCTTCATTAGAATTTAACTTACACATACTCCTTTTTGTACCATGTTTTTCATCACTTATGTCTCTTTGACTTTAACTTTTACCGTTTCCCTTACAATGCCTTATTTTACTATTATACTCATTCTACTTATCATTTTTCCTTACTTTCCTTTTTAGGACTTTTATACAGTTCAACAAAATTTTCTTATATCTTTCCTTCACTCATGTTTGTCATCACATTATAAGCAGTTTTATATGTTGTTCTAGGGGTGATGTAATAACTTATACATCACCATTCACTTCCTTCCTTGTAAATTAAATAGTTTGTTTTATGGAACATTTGCTAATCAATATTCTTTTTCCAATTCTTCTCGGTGTCTGTATAAACAACAGAGGAATCTTTGCCTCTCTCGGTCCCTAGCGAAGTTACTGCTGAGTACACCATAAATGGCATCCATTTACTTTCTCGATTAACTCGTTGATCTTTCGCTTTGATCCATGTAGTTCCTCGCCTCACTACTTCTATATTCTTTGATAGATTTCACTTTCCTTTTCTTTTCTAGGTCTGCCGCCTAAACCTAAGCGACTCTAATAGGTGATCACATGTTGATACAACGTATGAGATAACATTAGTTTTACACTCTCATCATAATGAGATGAATTTTCTTAGGACATTTCTTATCCTAAACAATACACACACTTTTATATGCACAAAGAGTTCACACTACCCTATTGTTATTCATATCATATAAGCCTTTTCACAAACAATGAATACACTGATGTTTTGATCAGTATTCAACAAATAATTATTATAGGAAATTTCTTTTCAGTAATATATTCACTTTATCACAGGAGCAACCACTTAGGGATCGACCTCCTTTTACTTTTATCAGTTCCCTTTCATATTATATTTTAGTTCATATGCATCATTTTTGAATATTCACAACATATATATCATACAAGATTATAAGAATTCAAAAATATATCGGTAATGTGGAACTATCTTACTGATGGATTGCAATGGACAATAAGGAATCATATGCTCTATGATTCAACTTATATACTATGACTCTTAAAATTAATAAGTTTGTACTAGACTTAAACTTATACTTTGATACCATACTTGTCACTACTCGAGTGGCAACAAAGGGTACCTATCAAAGTACATATGAGCGGGACTATACCACTGTCCCCATAAGCCTCTAGGCGGAGAGTCACGCTTCATCACTATTCACACTTGAGAGTTCCCAGGGATCGGAATACACTAGCGAGACTAGGGCCCGACCCCGTAATTTCTTTGCTCTAATACTATACATGTCACATTCCGTCTTTGAGATGTGATGGTCCTAGGACATAGGGAGACATAAGGTCACCTAAACTCATAGAACCCCTCTATTCTATGCTATACTAAGCATGTTATACAATGTACACATATCCAGGATCATAACCTATAAATCCATATTCATATATTTAACATATCTCATGAAGATACCAAAGTTTATCAATAATATTTCAATGCTATTAGCATTCACAGTACCTATCATCATTCATTCATAGCAGTTATCATTCATTATATCTAATATCATCATAATATGATTACAAACCATTATTAACAATCTATAATTCTCAGTAATAAATTCTATGGACCATAATGACCATGAAACTCTAAACTTAACTCTTCAAGCCACAATAACATTATGTTTCTGAAATAAAGATAACCATTCGTAGCAAAGGAAACCCCAAACGGAGAAATTAAACTTGATAATTACCTTGCTTGACCTCTAGTATTACCTGAAAAATTATAAACCACTAAAAGGTGAGATATACTTAGTGAGAATGCAATATTTTAACATAATATGCTGGCAAAAAATATATATATCAGAAATGGAGATTTTAATACCAAAAATATCAGTGAAAGGTCATTATTCAGGTTTTCAGTAAAGGTTTCATTTATGATCAATTTAGCATAAATCAATAGAATTTGGAAATGGTATGTCTCCCACGTATAAATAACTGGAGTGGAAGCTAATTCCTTGCTCACTCATAAATAGTAATACAGAGTGTAAGACTGATAAGGTCTCACGGCTATGACCACTCCTCCTAACTGAGGTGGATACGCTCACTTTATCCGCGGGCTTTTTACACTTCACTTATTTAGTTACATCTCATAATTTGCATATACAAATTTAAATTTCTTTCACCAGTAATTATTAGACATACCAATGATAATTTCTTGTGTTTTACACTCGGCCTAGTTTTGCCTCTAAGGTCATCAAATATATAAACTAAATTTGGATTGCCTACTAGGTTCTCATTCTGTGTCAGTCTTGGTTCGAGTGAGATATTTCCATATATACATCAAATTTTACAAATTTATTTTATAGACATATACTTGAGATACATATCTATAACTTTCATGTTTTGACTATATTCAAATTTGGATTCTAACTTATCCAAACAGAAGCCAAAAATTCTAGCTTTTTAAGTAACTTAATCTCTTATAATACTCAATACAAAACTCTAACTCCTTCAATCAATATATCCATCAAATTTAATCAATTTTTCCATCATATACAAGCATATTCAATCTATTTTATTATGGTTTAAAATAAATAAGTATTTTTCTCAAATTATCCAAGGGAGCCGAAGCAAATAAGAGAGGAAAAAGAAATAAATACTTTCAATACAATGAAATTGACTCAAGATTCAAGCTTAGAATGAAGAGAAAAGCAAAGTTTATGAAGAATTTTCCTTAAGATCTCTTGGTCTTGGTTGGGACTTGGAGTTACTGAAGTTGAAAGAGAGTATGGAGAGAGTTTGAGTCTTCTTTCTTTGTTGTGAGAGAAAAATGAATTAAAAATGACTTGAATTGTTGACTTAAATATTTATTCACTTAAATTTGTGTGGTGGAGATTAGATCATGAGATCAAATGGTGGAAATTAATTCTTATCTTTAGGAATTTTGATAAATATCTATCTTAAGTAAAAATATCCAAATTCAATACATATCTAGTGTAATAATGCTTTATATGACTAAACAATTCATTTAGTCAAAAGTGGAGTCCACCTTCATTTGCCTTATCTTTAGCCTTATAAGAATAGATAATCAACTTTAAAAAAAAATATGTACATCTTGTCTTTAGCCATGCCTTGGCTGAAATTCACCTTGTGTGGGGTGAGTCTCACACTCACTTATACAGTAACATGTTTACTCACTTTCTTACTTAGTCATTTTGACAAACTTAGCACTTGAACCATACTTTAGCTTATATTATCATATTTATTTACAATGATATTCAATATTAAATTCTCTCATATCTTTTATGCATTTGGCAATCATATGTTCATATTAATAACAATAAAAGTTAATTCAGATTCAAACAGACATAATCAAGCATACCAAACTTAGATTTGGTCATACTAGTATAACAAGTCTTTGTGTTCTCTTTCTTGGTTCTCATACCTGATGTTTAATAGCTAGGACAATCAAACAAAAAAAGTGCAATTCTCAAAAAGTTATATGCAAACTAAACACATAATTATTTATACTTTTTGAAAAATAACTTTCTAAAAAATCTATATTTTAAAAAGTACAAGTCTCATGAAGTATGTCATATAATATCAAACGATACATTAAAATTACATGGAGTTACCTATGAGTTTGCGTGGAGTTGGTGGTGTCAGTGCTAAGACCATTTCTCAAATTTTCAACAAGTGATATAATTTATTAACATGTATTACTCCGCACCATCGTTTACTCCATCTATATCTCTTTGTTTTCTTTTTTATTACAGTCTCTTTTATTTTTTTGAGATTTTCTTAGAAAATAAAATTATAGAAAATTTTATGAGTTTTTTTTTTTAAAAAAAGACATAAAAAATAAAAAATAATAATAAGTGAGATAAATAATTTGAATATTTAAGTATAGTATTATTTATTTATTGAATAAAAATAAATAATCTATTTCAGTTTTTTGGCGATAAATTCTAGCCAAATACACATTATTGAGAAAAATTTGTGAGTTCAGACACTTGATTAATAAAAAATTAAGTTTAGATAATGAAATAAAAAATATATAAAAAATTCAAACACCAACAATGTAATTATCCTAAATATTTAAAAAAAATCTATTATTTATTGTATTCAATATATATTTTACATTAAAAATGTTGACTATCATTTTAAGTGAATTTTAATTTAATTGAAATTTTTAAATGACATATTATCCAACAACTTAAAATCAATAAGTCTGGAAAATTTTAAGATTAAAGCTCAAATTGACCTATAACTTTTCTATTTGTATTATATCATACTCAAGGTCAAATTAACTTGACATTTAAATATTGGTTCTATCATATATAAAATTACTTTAAAAGTGTCACGCCCCGTTCTCAGTACTCCCTTAAAACTCGCTCGTCAACGAGTTGCTCTTAACATATCACCTTTGCTCGACCGAAGCGCGACGGTCCTAAGGTATGGGTAGGTTTAAGGCTATCGATCATCTCGTAGAATCCTTTTATGCCCGGGATCTAATCACTTATACAATCATGTCGTAAAGAACATATCTGAACTTCGGATAAAAACTTCCTCGTTTTATTCATTTGAATATCTTTGTTACATAAAAATTTCCTTACAATCCATTTACTTTCTAATAAAGTTCAACATCACTTATGAATATTACAATTAAAATTAAATATTCTATGTCTATATTCTAACTCTAACTTGAATACCTTCCTCGTCATAAATAGCTAGATCCTTTTCACTAAGAGACGAGGACTATAACCTTCACCTTCTAACTTCTCCAAGATTGTGCCTGAAAACTTCTAAGTTAAATCCTGAAATCTACAGACGATATGATGAGTCGTCAACTCAGTAAAATTATAGAAATGCATTATGAACAAGGGTTTCATAAATGATCAAAATACTGAAGAGAATTAATCAATAAAGTATTATATGAGATCAATACGATAGGAATCATATAATATTATAAGTGTCAAAGACAATTATATTAAAATATTCTTTCATATAAACTGATTGAAGCATGCATTCTTGAGTTCGAGTTTATTTTTCCATATTACTGCGAATCTCACATCATTATCAATCAGAGATCAAATGGTGGGATGAACTGCTACCCCATATGTCTTTGCAATTTGTAGCACCAAAATATACCATTGCGGTATAAGTAATAAACCATCAAAGGCAATATAAGCAAACTTATGTACTCTTCGTAATAACCATGGACTACTACATGTCAAAGAAACATCTTCACATGCCTACGAGAGTATATTTGACTTAGTTTATAGACCTGTGTGAATCCTCAATTTTGCACCTCCAAAATTATTTATAAACTCTCTAAAGCTGTCCGGAATATTTTTCTATCCAAACTGATACTTTTCGGATCCTAATCAGACTTTCTGTACCAGACAACACTTTCCCAAAACTGACAAGATTTTTCTCAAAACCGACTGCTAAAATGTCCGATAATTAATTTCGAGTCCACCGATACTGACCGATAATTTTTCAGAATCCCAGAGGCCTCGAAAACTGACCCGGATGTTTCAAAAACTCAAAAAAGCTTCTATCGCGTCAGCTGCCACCGGGAAGCCTGGTGGCGCTGCCGGAGAACCAAAAAACGCCGCCCGGCGGCGCCGCCGACACTGTGCCCGTACCTGCACCTCAAAATTACCCTTTTGCCCCTTTTTCGGCCCACTTTTCAACTCCTTTTTGGTCTTTTCACTCTTCCACTATCCAAAATGCCCCCACCTTCATTTCCTATAAATACCCCCCACCATTCCTCATTTTGGATACACCTCAAGCTTTTGTTGATTGCTATCCAATTGCTTCATCTCTCTCTCTCTCTCTAATTAGTTTTTTACTCCCTCTAATTAATTAGTTATTTAATTAAAAATTAATTTTAATTAACCAATTAATCTTTTTTTTTTAAATTCCCACCCACTCTCAATTAATTAATTAATTAAAAATCAATTTTAATTAATTAATTAATCTTTTTTTTAAAATTAAATTTTCAATCAAATTGGTTAATTAATCCTTTTAATTAATTAATCTTTTTAATTAATTAAAGTTTGAGCAATCAAAAATTCATTTTTTCAAAATCATTTTATTTTCCGAAACGGAACTCCGCTCCGGTAAAACCACTCTCCCACCACTCAAACCCACCAAGAAGGTATAATCTTTTACCCTCACTCAAATCCCAAATCAAACCAAACCAATCAAATCTGACCGATTTCTAAACCCCCTTCCACCTCATAGTGGAACGAACTACGCGGATTTTGATCCCCATTCAGTGGGGTACGTAGGCATGCTTGGAATCTAAAATCCAAACCTCAAATCCAAATCCCAACCAAACCCCTCCCCCATTTATTTTTCATGTAAATGTCAATTTATGCTTTCCATGTAAATTGTAATTAATGTTATTTAGTTAATTATTTTTGGAGTAAAGG
>CATKHJ010721963.1:0-17045 GCA_949750685.1 Vernicia montana
CAAAGCAATAAAAGAAACTAAACTAAAAGCAAACAGAACAACAAAGAAAACAACAAAAAGAAGTAAAACAAACTTCAAAACAAATAAATAAATAAATGAAAAAGGAAGAAAATAAATACCTTTTGATGACGAGGCTTCGGGACGTATGGACGAAGCGGGCGACCGGATCGCAATTCCACCTTGACTTGACTTGGTGGAACCAAAGCCTCTTAATGGCTATTCGGACGGCTCTTAGGACTCTCTCGAACTGACTTGAGAGAACCCACAAACAACCACCCAACAAGAACAAAGCTTTGAACTAAAAGGCAGATCTTTTCGAACCAAGCCTTTAAAAAAGCTAGCTTTTAACCAACTAGGTTTGATTTTAGCTAGTTTTTGTGTGTTAAGTTGTGTTGAAATGAGTTGGGGGAGGGTAGTTTATGTAGGAATAAAAGCTAGGGAAGATTTTTAGGTTTTCCAATGTGGGATTTGACATTCTGACGCTCGAAACTGCACATGGGGCTTCTGGAATCGCACACGAAGCTTTTGGGACCGCAAAGAGAAGACGGACCGCACAGAGCAGGAGGAATCGCACAGGCCTGGTTTGGGACCGCACAGGGCATGTGTGGTCCCTGGAGGGCCTTGTGCGGTTCTCCAGGTCAGACGGGGCCGGTTCATCGGATTTTTTGACCATTTCTTGCCCGTTTCAATTTCTGAGGCTTAATCGCATGTCTGAGGGTTCAGACGGTGCAAAATTCAGGGTTCACAGTGTTACGCAAGGTTTTTAGAGGGTCTCTAGAAGGAGTAGCCACGAGGTGGTTTGATAGCCTAGAAGAGAAAAGTATTACTAATTTTTGCCAACTCACTACCTAGTTCATGCAAAGATTTACAGCAAGTATTCCAATAGAAAAGCGAACATAATGTCTTGAGGCCATAACCCGAAAAGAATGAGAACCTTTGAGGGATTTTGTGGGTCGCTTTAACAGGGAGGCCTTGAAAGTTACACAGTTAGATCAGCCCAAAGCAGTGGAAGCCCTACAAAATGGAACCTCTCATACAGATTACTTCAAAGCATTGTGCAGACATGCACCTCAAATTTTAGAAGAGGCTATAGCCATTGCCCAAAAGTATTAGGCAAGATGACGCCTACGCTTTTAATTAGTTTGCTAAGAAAAGAAGGACAAGTGAAAACTCAAAAGTAGAAAGAAGAACCAAATGACAAGAAGAGTTTAATAGGGGAAGTCAAGGAGGAGGAAGAAATGAGAGAGGCAGACCACCTCGTACCCTGGACCTAACTAAGTTAACCCCACTGAATACAAGCCCAGTATAAGTTTTTGCAACCTTCAAAGATCAAGATATTTGGGCTTGCCCCTAACCAATGTTTACTCCCCTAGATAAACGAGTAAAAATAAATACTGCCTATTTCATAATATCCATGGTCACAATACCAATGATTACAGACAGCTACTGGAGGAAATAGGGAGATTGATCAACCAGGTATATTTAAAAAATTTTATGAAAGGCAACAATGGAAATCAGGTCGAAGCAAACAAAGATAAGGGAAAGCGAACAGTCAATGATGGCTTGTTAGGAATCATTAATTGCTTAATCAATGGACCAGATGAAATAACAATGAGCAAAAGCACGTTTAAGGCTTCCCAGAGAAGAAGAGAGGAACCTGAGTTCATTTTTTAGAACGAACATTCAGTGCCAACCAAAAGGGGAGATGAGAGCCAAATAAGACACCCTCATTCAAATCCCTTAATTATTTAGACAGTGGTGGCTAATTTCCTAGTAAAGAGAGTGCTCGTTGATAATGGCAGCTCGGTAAATCTGCTAACAGCCGAGGCATATGCCAAAATGGGGTTAAATGAAAGTGATATAGAGGATATCAAAAACCCAGTTTGCACTCTTTATGGCACAGAGGTACCATCAATTGGGATAGGAAGGTTACCTATCACAGTAGGTACTGTGCTAGAATGTGTAATAGTGATGGCCAACTTTGTGGTGGTAAGATTACCACTAGGTTATAACATTGTAATTGGAAGGCCTCTCCTCTATGACTTAGACGTTTCGACCAACATCGGCATTTAAAGATGATGATTCATAAACCTGAGGGAGGGGAAATATGCGTCTGTGGAACTCAGGATCGAGGCGAGCCAGGTAAGAAAAAATAAAAAAAGGCCTCTACTTCCTATGAATTTGAAAAAGTTGCATTGGTCGAAGCAATGCACAGAATTCCAGAACAGAGGACCGAACTAGTGGAAAAATTGGAAAAAATACTAGTAGAGGGAGAGAGATCGGAAAAATACTTATTGATCAACTCCTCTCTAAAAGATGAGCAAAAAATTCAAGCTAGCAAGTTTCTAACAGAGTGTCTATCCAGCTTCGCATAGTCTTCAAAAGAAATAAAAGGGGTTAGTCCAGACATCATCACCCACCATCTTAATGTCGATCCCACATTTAGACCAATCAAACAGAAGAAAAGATGCTTTGGTCTAGAAAGACAAGCTGTGATAGATGAAGAAATTGACAAGTTAATGAAAGTTGGGTTCATCAGGGAAGTACAATATCCAGACTGGTTCGCTAATATGGTGCTAGTAAAAAAGACAAATGGGACCTATAGAATGAGTGTAGATTTCACAAATATGAATAAAGCTTGTCTAAAGAATTCTTTTCCTTTACCAATGATTGACAAATTAGTGGATTCAACAACTGGATACAAATACCTATCTTCATTAGATGCAAAACAAGGGTATCATAAAATCAGGATGTGTCCAGCCAACGAAGAGAAGACTTCATTCATAACTGAAAATTGACTTATTTTTACGTCTTTATGCCTTTTGGTTTAAAGAATGCAGGAGCGACTTACCAAAGACTGGTAAACAAAATGTTTAAAAACTAGTTAGGAAAAAACTTAGAGGCATATGTAGACAACATGATAATCAAAAGCAGAAGCTTCGAAGAGCACCTCAGGGACTTGAACGAAGTGATAGGGGTCATGAATGAGAATAGCATGAAATTGAATCCAGAGAAATGTGCCTTTTTTATACAGGGAGGCAAATTTCTAAGGTATATGGTAAGTGAGAAAGGAATCAAGCCAAACCCGGATAAGGTAAAAGCAATATTAGATATGGCAGCACCTCGCAATATAAAAGAAGTACATAAGCTAACAGAAAGAATCGCCGCTCTAGGTCAATTTTTGTCCAAATCAGCTGAAAAATATCTTCCCTTCTTCAAGAAATTGTGAAAGGCAGCTAATTTTGAGTGAACCGAAGACTGCCAACATGCCTTTTATCAGCTGAAAACATTTCTTAGCTCAGAACAAGTGTTAAGCCGACCCTTACCAAGAGAAGAAGTGGTTATCTATTTATCAGCCTCAAAGCAAGCTATAAGCTCAGTTTTGGTCAGAGAAGAGGGATCAGTGTAGAGACCAATATACTATTTCAGCAAAGTTTTACATTGGGCTGAATTGAACTACTCGCCCATAGAAAAGTTAGCATATGCCTTAGTGTTATCAACCAGAAAATTCAAAGTTTATATGCAAGCACACCAAGGCATAGTAGTAACCGACCAACCCCTACAAAAAACACTACATAAACCAGAAACTTCAAGGCGAATGTTATGTTGGTCGGTCGAATTAGGCCAGCATGGATTACAATACCGAACAAGATCAACCATTAAAGCACAAGCACTTGTAGATTTTATATCTGAATATTCTTTTGATACTGAAGTCCTAGAAATTGAAGGCAGATACAAGAAAATAAGACCCAAAGGAACAAAATTGTAAAGATGAATTAAGCTGGGAGCTATTTATTGATGGGGCTAGTAGTAGAGAAGGGAGTGGCATCGGAATAGTCCTGAAAAATGAACAAGGATTCATGGTAAAATATGTCTTGAAACTTGGATTCAAGGCAACCAATAATATTGTAGAATATGAGGCAATAATCCAAGGGCTAATGTTCATAGACTACCTTCATTTGACATCACTTAAAGTTCACAGTGATTCTCAGCTCATTGTCAAACATATAGAGAAGGAGTTCGAAGCTAAGGAACCCACCATGATCAAATATCTACAAAAAACCATAGAGATAATCTAGAAGATGGTCGACAGGGGGGTCAAGCTGCAGTTTTACAAAATACCAAGAAACAAAAATAATAGGGCAGATAGCCTTTCCAAACTTGCAGCAACGCACCCAATCAAACTGCCACAAAATATATTTTTAGGGACTTTGAGACATCAAAGCATTCAAGAAGGGGAAGAAGTAATGGAGTTAAATAAAGAACCAACATGGTTTGACCCAATTAAAGCTTACTTAGAGAGAGGAGAACTGCCATAAAACCCTAAAGAAGCCAAAAAAGTAGAACATCGAAGTGCTCACTTCTCTTTTCATTATGATGTACTTTATAAACGAGCATACTCTCTCCCATGGTTGAGATACCTAAAACCAAGTGAAGTAGAATATGTCTTAAGGGAGATACATGAGGGAAGCTATGGGATGCACATCGGTGGAAAAATGTTAGCCGCCAAAGCAGTTCATCAAGGGTACTTTTAGCCCATAATGAAGGAAGAAGCTATTGTCTTCATCAGAAAATACCCCTCCTGCCAAAAATTTGAACAAGGAAAACATATCCTTGCGGCAGAACAGATGCGAATTACTGCCCTATGGCCTTTTGCAAAATGGAGTATAGACATAATAGGACCCTTCCCAACAGCCTCGGGATAAAGAAAATTCTTTTTTGTAGCAGTCGAGTATTTCACTAAATAGGTAGAGGCAGAACTGCTAGCAACAACAGCTGAGAAAGTGATTAACTTTTTATGGAAAAGCATCGTTTGTAGGTTCGAAATACAATACCAGCTCATCAACGACAATGAAAAGCAGTTCGACAATGCAAAAATAAGGGCCTTCTGCTCAGGACTTAATATAAAACAACACTTCTCTTCAATAGCCCATCCCCAGTCGAATGGACAGACCTAAGTGACCAATAGAACAATCCTCTAGAGATTAAAAAGAAGGCTAGATTAGTATGGGCAAAGTTGGATAGATGAGCTTCATCATGTTCTATGGGCATACCGAACTACTCCAAGACAGCCCACAGGAGAGACCCCTTTTAGTTTAACATATGGTAGTGAGGCCGTTATTCTAGTTGATGTCGGTTTGCCTAGTGGAAGGATCCACTTCACCAATCATGAAGAAAATAATGAAGCAAGAAGACTGGACCTAGATCTATTAGAAAAGCTTCGAGAAAAAGCAAATATCAGAATGGCCGCATATCAACAGTGAGCTGCAAGCTATTTTAATCAGAAGGTAAAGACCAGAGTCTTTAAAGAAGGAGAACTAGTAATGAGGAACCTCAAAGCCACAGGTAAAAAAGAAGGAAAAAGCAAGCTAGCACCCAAATGGGAAGGGCCCTTTAAGATCAAAAGAGTGATAGGACCAGCTACTTATAAACTTGTAATAATGCAAGATGTCGAAGTTCCACATATTTGGAATATTCAACATCTCAAGAAGTTCTATCAATGAAATTAATTTTTTCTTCCAAAATTATAATTCTCTAAGTGTTGAAAACTGAAGACAAAAAATCCTAAAAATGACTCTTTACTGAGCGAAGCAGAAAAGACCTAGGAAAGGCTAGGCGAAAGTCCGCAAGGCAACTCTCTGTTGAGAGAAAGAAAAGACCTAAGAAAGGCCAGACAAAAGTTCGCGAGGCAAAATAACCTAGGAAAGGCTAGGAGAAAGACTGGAAGGCAAAAAGACCTAGGAAAGGCTAGGCGAAAGTCGACAAGGTAACTCTCTGTTGAGAGAGTGAAAGACCTAGGAGAGGATAGGTGAAAGACTGCGAGGCAGAAAGACCTAGGAAAGGCTAGGCGAAAGTTCGCGAGGCAACTCTCTATTGAGAGAGTGAAAGACCTAGGAAAGGCTAGGCGAAAGACCGCGAGGTAGAAAGACCTAAGAAAAGCGAAGTGGAAATCTGTAAGGTAACTCTCTGTTGAAAGAATAAAGCACCTAATCTCAAAAGAGGTGAATAAATACAAAGTGATTTTTTTCCTAGCTCGACAAAAATTATCTTCAAAGAAGATAAAAATCCAAGAAAACAGACTTAGAAAATGAACGCGAGGTAACTCTTTGTTGAGAGAGTAATAATCCTAGTTCGATAGTTTTGTTTTTAATCAAGGAAACAAAAAAGTCAAATACTATGCGTGAAGAAAGAAAACGACTACCCAGTTCGATATTAACAAGAAGAGCAAGAAAAGACTAAGTACATTTCAAATAGAATAAACCAAGCTGCATAAATATATGTGTGCAAAGTAGTAAAAGGAAAAATATAAAATTGTATTAATTGTTGAATTAATTACAAAATAAATATATAAAAAAACAAAAGAGAGGAAAAATAGAAAAATATCATGAGGCAGGATGATGCTGTTGAGAACTTGGGGCAGCTGGAGGAGTCAAAGCAGAAGCAGGACGCATTGAACTATAAGAGGCAGGAGACGAAGCTGAACTGGTGGGGACAAATACTTGCTTCGATACATAAGCAAGGACCTCAGGGAACTTCGCAACACAAACATCAATGGCCATATTATAGCAATTTATGGCTCTTACTTTAGAATCCAAAGCCAATCAACGTTTGTACTCAGAAGAAGCTAAGAAATCACGAATAATAGTAGCCTTCTCCTCTTCAGACTTCTTGCGAAGACACTCAGAACTATTAAGCTTGTCTTTAAGATCATCGATTTGTTTCTCAGCGACTTTGAAATTCTTCATTAGCTTGGGACAGTCCTTGGCTTGCTTCCTAAGTTCGGACATCTCAGGTTTCAGCTTCTCAGCCTCAGATCGGAGCTCCTCTATGACCTTCTGACAATCCTGAAGGTCAGAATCCTTGCTCTTTATTTCAGTTTTGAAGTCTGACAACTTGGCATTCAAATTCATCGATAGCCGCTCCAGTTCGTCCGATTTTTGAGTAAAAAGACCTTTATAGTGGTCTCTCTCCCCTTCTAACTTCTTTACATTAGCTCATAAAATTTCCAGCTCGTCCACTTTCTTCTTCCTCTCCTCCTCTAAAGCGGCTTGCAATAAAGTGACCTCGAAATTTAGCTTCCCTACCACCTCTTGACTAGAAGATTGAAGAGATGAGAGGGCAACATTTTATTTATTTATTATGTCTTGGTTAGAAGAAAAGGATCGTCGCACCACAAATTAGTACCGAGCAAATTTATTTAGCTTTTCTCCAAATTTTTTATTGAGCCTCGTCAGCTAAAAGGCCAAGTAAAAACGATATAAAAAAAAGGAAAGAAAAAGGAAAAAGGAAGATAGAAAAAAGAGACACCTCATCCAGAGTTGACTCAGAGTCTAATAAGAGCTGTTCAGGAAAAAATAGGCTCTAAAATCAAAGGAATTTCAAACTCGGCTTGTTCTGGAACAGGCGAAGTACCCTCGTTAAAAATTTCACCTCAGGCTGATTGGGGCACGGGGTCAGTTTGAGGCACAAACTATCTTGTTTCCATTCTATTAGTCTTAAGTCTTGGGGTGACCTCAGTTTTTACATTATCAGGGATTCCATTCACTATGGGATCCTTTACAGCCATCACATCGTCCCCTCCTTCCTTAACAATTACCAAGGAAGGCAATACATCATCAGTAATAGGTTCAAAAAGCAGATTGGGTTCGAATATGAGAATTACGGAGAAAGGAATGAAGTTATCAATGTGCTCCATCTGATCCATAAAATCTTCTATGGAGACAGTTTGAGGAGGAAGTACTGTAGGAGTCGTTGGGTCATTCGATCCGAACTCTCAATTGCTAAAAAAGAAAAGGAAGCAGAAATTAGCACAAAATAAAAGGGTAGTACATAAACAGAAAACAGGTAGAAAATTTTTAAAAACATGCTAAATTGAAGAGATCGTCATAGCAGAATGTTTGAGAAGTCTCACTATCAACAAAAAAACATACCTAGCTCAAGGTTCGGATCGACAATAGCAATAGGCTCGCTGATCAGGGCAGTTTTCAAATGCCTAACCTTGTCAACAATTAGACGAGGTGGCACCCTTTGGCGAACTCGTTCAATTATCACATCAAAGATATCACTGTTAACTAGTTGGTTTCTGAAAGGATTGGAAGTAGTCCGCTTAGAAGAGGAAGAAGAATCACCTGCAGATTTACGGACAAGTTCATAAACTGAAAGCCCATCCTCGCCATCACTAGGATCCAAAACAGTAATGGGTGAATCTTAAGGTTGAATGGTCGTAAGGGCCAAAGTGGTTTCGACAATTGGAGCCACCTCGTCCACTAGCCTCGCTACCGAAGTAGTCTTGATTACCGATTGGGCAACTGGAGTAGCCTCAAAAGTCTCCTTTCTTGAAGAACTAATGACTGCTGCTTTCACCAATCTTCTTTTTTTCTTAGGAACAAGCTTGATCTGGGGAGAATATGTTTTTCTTTTCTCCCCTGTAGACAACTCATCGCCCCAGTCAGCAGTAGTGGTAGATCGAAGTTCGCTAGTTTGCTCCACCAAAATAGGAAGGAAGGCAGCTTCGTTATAAGGTAGAGGGGTTAGGTTCCTTGACAAATCATGAATTTTCTTATATGTATTGTCTTCATTGGTGAGCCAAACTATAAAAACAAGAAGGTAAAATTATTAAAAGTAAATTTAAGAAGAAAAAAGACAAAGTCAAGAAGAGGTGAAAACTCACCTCTAATGTCTTTAATAATGAGATGCATAGTCTTACCTCGGGTATCCTTAATTCGAAAGGAAAAGTCAAGCTTCCCCATATCATAAGAATAGTTGTCCTTTATGAGTGTCTCCATTACGATAATTTCTTTAGGCAATAGATTCATAGGGATATCTAGAAGACCATAAATAGCAGGAACTTGGAGAGCTCCTCGGAAGCCGAAGCCCTCGCCACCTTGAAATTGTTCTTTAACCAGCATTGTGGCGAACTTGGTGTGCCAATTGTTCACTTTATTAGGTTTATTAACAAAGAGGTTTCGCCTAGGCTTTGAACCGGTGTACCATACTCGCCTATTGCCTGAGCGAATGAATTTGAAAAAACATTGAAACATTCTTGCAGTAGGACGAAGACCTAAAGCTTTGCAGACCACCTCGAATTGATGCACGTCTTAAATCGAGTTCGGTGAAAGCATCATTGGGTTGATACAAAAATAATTAAAACATTCAACTAAAAATGGAGAGGGGGGAACCTGAGACTCGCCTCTATCTAATGGTAGAAAATGATAATGTGATCATTATCCTTGGTCATCTCAGCAGTGTTAGGGATGTTAGGACTAACACAGATTTTGTCTCCACATTTGGGGAAGTCCACTGCAAATTTCTCTTAATCTTCTAAATTCTCAACAAATCCACTCAAATCTGAGTTCTTCAAAGTGGAGGCGACATCCCCCCAAGCATTTTCCAAATTAGTTCTGATGTTTTGATAAGAATGCTCATCCTTCTTCGGGGCCATTGCAAGTATAAGAAAGAAAGAAGATAAAAAGAAGTGAGAGCAAGAGAAAATTGAGAAAGCTAAGAGAAGAAGAGATTTTTGAAAAAACTGAAAAATGCAAGAAGTTTCAAGGAATGAAGAGGAAGGGGTTTAAAAAAGAAACAAAACCCTAGAAAAATGTGTTGAGTAATCATTTCAAAAAAGAGAAAGGCGGCAGAGATGAAAGGTGACTCTGTGACTTTAGGGCTAAGATTGTGCCACGTGGATAAAGGGTACTTCAGCATTAAATGCCTGAATTTTTGCAGGCGCATAAAGATATGCCAAGGACTTTCAAGATTCTTAAACGAAGTAAAAGGTCTCAAACCAAAAGTAAACAGATACCAAGATGGAATAAATGAGATCATCAATATGAACTGTTTCTACAGAAGTTTATAAAAAATCTAACTTCGCTGAAATAGGGGGGTCACTGATAAGGGACAAAATAGACCGAACTGGGTCATAAAGTAAGATGGGCCCGACCCAATCCAATATACTTGATAGCCCAAAAGTTGTGAAGGTCAAGCTAACATGGAACGGAGTTCATTTCTAAATAGAAAGCTGAAAGTGTGCAAATCGCCATCCTAATCCAAATCGGTCAAAGAAATCCATACTCAATTCATGTAAGAACTCATATCTTATAAATACTTCAAGAAATCAAACATTCTAGGTACATTCACTTAAACATAAGCAATACAAAACATTATCCTCAGTCTTCTAAATTGAGTCAATTAACTAATTTGACCGTCGGAGTGGCTTTGCTAGGCACCAGACCTAGCCCAACTGACTCTTATTTCTTCTTACAGGTCACACCAGATCAAATCCAACTCAAGCAAGATTGAACAATTCCACCTTGGTCGAAATTAGCTTCATCAAATTGGCACCGTCTGTAGGAAATGATTAATCAAAATCTTTCCTAATACTTTCAAGTTGCGACCCATAGAAGAATTTAATCCAAAAGTATGGCTTAATCGGAAGATAATAATAACCGAGAAAATCCTCCCAGAGATCCTAGAAATTTCCAAATTCACTCAAGGGTGGAAGACCATACTGAGACTCACGTCACCCCGCCTGGATGAACCTCAAATACTAATGTAGCTTCCACACTGCAACAACTGGGTGCTATAGTCCCAGCCCAGAGCGAGAAACAGTATGTACTTCTAACTCCTGAGGCTGTGTCGGCCTTACAATTGCTGCTTAATACTTTGCAGACCCCGCAAACTACTCCGACAATCAATACTCAGGCAATTACCGAAGTGGTATCAGGGATAGATCTTACCTGAAAGCTCAACTTCGAAGTGAAGCACGCAATTAAGATCGTGTAGCCGAAAGAAAATTCAAGATTTATTTGCAAGCACACCAAGGCATAGTAGTAATTGACCAACCCCTACAAAAGACACTACATAAACCAGAAACTTCAGGGTGAATGTTGTGTTGGTCGGTCAAATTAGGTCAGCATGGGTTACAATACCGAGCAAGATCAACCATTAAAGCACAAGTACTCACAAATTTCATATCTGAATGTTCCCTTGATACCGAAGTCCTAGAAACCGAAACGGAGGCAGATATAAGGAAATCCAACCCAAAGGAATAGAATTGCAAAGACAAACTAAGCTGGGAGCTATTTGTTGATGGGGCTAGTAGTAGAGAAGGGAGTGGCATCGGAATAGTCTTGAAAAGTGAACAACGATTCATATTAGAATATGCCTTGAAACTTGGATTCGAGGTAACTAATAATATTGTAAAATATGAGACAATGATTCAAGGGCTGATGTTCACAGATTACCTTCGTCTAACATCACTCAAAGTTCACAGCGACTCTCAGCTCCTTATCGGACAAATAGAGAAGGAATTCGAAGCCAAGGATCCCACCATGATCAAATACCTACAAAAAACCAGGGAGATAATTCGAAAGATGGTGGATAGGGGAGTCAAGCTACAGTTATGCAAAATCCCAAGAGATAGAAATAATAGGGCAGATGGCCTTTCCAAACTTGCAACAACGCACCCAATCGAACTGCCACAAAAAATCTTTTGTATGGACTTTGGGACATCAAAGCATTCAAGAAGTGGAAGAAGTAATGGAATTAAATGAAGAACCATCATGGTTTGACCTAATTAAAGCTTACTTAGGGTGAGGAGAACTGCCACAAGACCCAAAAGAAGCTAAAAAAGTAAAACACCGAAGTGCTCACTTCTCTCTTCATAATGAGGTACTCTATAAACGAGCGTACTCTCTCCCATGTCTAAGCTGCCTAAAATCAAGCGAAGCAGAATATGTATTAAGGGAGATACATGAGGGATGTTGTGGGATGCACATTGGTGGAAAAATGCTAGCCACCAAAGCAGTTCGACAAGGGTACTTTTGGCCTAGAATGAAGGAATAAGTTATCACATTTGTCAGAAAATGCCCCTCCTGCCAAAAATTTGAACGAGGAAGACATGTCCCTGCAGTAAAATAGATGCCAATTACTACCCCATGGCCTTTTGCAAAATAGGGTATAGACATAGTAGGACCCTTCCCAATAGCCTCGGGACAAAGAAAATTCCTTCTTGTGGCAGTCGAGTATTTCACCAAATGGGAAGAGGCAGAACTGCTCCCAATAATAACAGCTGAAAATGTGATTAACTTTTTATGGAAAAGAATCATTTGTAGGTTCGGAATACCATACCAGCTCGTCAGCGACAATGGGAGGCAGTTTGATAATGCCAAAATAAAGGCGTTATGTTCAAAACTTAATATAAAACAACACTTCTCCTTAGTAGCCCATCCCCAGTCGAATGGGCAGACTGAAGTGACCAATCGAACAATCCTTCAGGGATTAAAAGAAAGCTAGATTTGTATGGGCAAAGTTGGGTAGATGAGCTTCATCATGTTCTGTGGGCATACTGAACTACTTCAAGACAGCCCACAAGAGAGACCCCTTTTAGTCTAACATATGGTAGTGAGGCCGTTATCCCAGTCGACATCGATCTGCCTAGTGGAAGGATCCACTTCACCAATTGTGAAGACAATAATGAAGCAAGAAGGCTAGACTTGGATCTCCTCGAAGAACTTCGGGAAAAAGCAAGCATCAGTATGGCCGCCTATAAACAACGAGCCGCAAACTATTTTAATAAGAAAGTGAAGTCTCGAATATTTAAAGAAGGAGAATTAGTCATGAGAAATCTAGAGGTTACAAACAAAAGAGAAGGAACTGACAAGCTAGCACCTAAATGGGAAGGCCCCTTCAAAGTTAGAAAAGTGATAGGACCAGCAACTTATAAAATTGTAACAATGCAAGATGTCGAAGTTCCACATACTTGGAATATTCAATATCTCAAGAAGTTCTATCAATAAACTTATTTCTCTTCCAGAATTAAAATTCACTAAAAACCAAAGACAAAAACTCCTAAAAAAAACTCTCTGTTGAGAGAGTGAAAGACGTAGGAAAGGCTAAGCGAATGTCTATGAGGCAACTCTCTTTGTAGAGAGTGAAAGACCTAGGAAAGACTAGGCGAAAGACTATGAGGTAGAAATAGTTAGGAAAGACTAGGCGAAAGTCCGTGAGGTAGCTCTCTATGGAGAAAGTGAAAGACCTAGGAAAGGCTAGGCGAAAGTCCGCAAGGTAACTCTATGTTAAGAGAGTGAAAGACCTAGGAAAGGCTAGGCGAAAGACTGCGAGGCAAAAAGACCTAGAAAAGGCTAGGCAAAAGTCTGCGAGGAAGTTCTCTATTGAGAAAGTGAAATACCTAATCTCAAACGAGGTGGACAAACACGAAGTGACTCTTTGAGAGAGAACAATAATCCTAGCTCAACAAAAATTTCTATTAAGGAAATAAAAATCCAAGAAAAAAGACCCAAAAAACAAACACGAGGTGATTCTCTATGGAGAGAGCAATAATCCTAGTTCGACAGTTTTACTATTGAGGAAACAAACAAGTCAAATACTAAGCATAAAGAAAGAAAACAACTGCCCAGTTCGACAATAACAAGAAGAGCGAAAAAGACTATGTATATTTCAAGAAAATGAACCAAGCTACATAAATATATATGTACAAAGTAGTAAAAGAAAAATACATACTTGTATTAATTGTTGAATTAATTACAAAATAAATATTAAAAAAAAAAAAGAGAGAAAAATATTATGAGGCAGGAGGATGCTGTTAAGAACTTGGGGCGGTTGGAGGAGTCGAAGCAGAAGTAAGACGAATTGAATTGGATGAAGCTGGAGACGAAGCAGAGCTGAAAGAAACGAACACTCGCTTCCGTACATGCACAAGGACCTCAGGAAATTTAGCAGCACAGGTATTAATGGCCATATTATAACAAGTTATGGCTCTTGCCCTAGAATCCAAAGTCAACCGATGTTTATATTCAAAAAAAGCTAGGAAGTCCTGAATGTTAGTAGACTTCTCCTCTTCAACCTTTTTGCGAAGACATTCAGAGCTGTCGAACTTTACCTTAAGATCGTCAATTTGCTTCTCAGCAACTTCGAAGTTCTTCATCAGAACGGGATAGTCCTCAGTTTGTTTCTTAAGATCAGATATATTAGCCTTTAGCTTCTCAGCTTCAGATTGGAGTCCCTCTATGACCTTCTGATGATCCAGAAGATTTGAATCCTTACTCTTTATCTCAGCTTCAAAATCTGATAACTTGGCATTTAAATTAGCTGATAGTCATTCCAGATCGTCTGACTTTTGAGTAAAGAGACCTTTATAGTGGTCTCTCTCCCCTACCATCTTCTTTACATCAGCTCGTAAAATTTTCAGTTCGTCTACTTGCTTCTTTTTCTCCTCCTCCAGAGTAGCTCGTAAGGAAATGATCTCAGAATTTAGCTTCCCTACCACCTCTTGACTAGAAGAATGAAGAGATGAGATGGAATTATTCTGTTTATTTATTATGTCTTTGATTAGAAGAGAAGGATCGATGTACCACAGATCAGTATCGAGCGAATTTGGTCAACTTCTCTCCTAATTTTTTATTGAGCCTCATTAACTGGAAGGCAAAATAAGAATGATATCAGAATAAAAAAATAAAAAAATAAAAAAATAAAAAGGAGAAAGAAGAAGAGTTGAAAAATATATACCTCATCCAGAGTTGACTCAAAATCCAATAAGAGCTGTTCAGGAAAAACAAGCTCTAAAATCAAGGGGACTTCAAGCTCAGCTTGTTCAAGAACAGACGAAGTATCCTCATCCAAAATTTCACCTCGGGGTGATAAGGGCACAAGGTCAGTTTGAGGGACAAATTCCATTGTTTCAATTCCACCAGCCTTAGATCCCAAGGCGACCTTGGTTTCTACATCACCGAGGATTTCACCAACCACGGGGTCTCCTACAGCCACCACATCCTCCCTTTCTTTCTCAATAGGCGTCGAAGTAGCATCATCTGCAGCAGTTCCAAAAAGAAGATCGGGGTCAGATATGGGAATTGCAGAGGAAGGAACGAAAGGGACAGCTTGTTCCATTTGGTCCATGAATTCCTCCATGGAAACAAGCTATAGGGGCAGAACTGCAAGAGTTGTTCATTCTGAACTCTCGATGGTTGAAAAATGAGGAAAAGTAAAAGTTAGCAGAATGTGAAAACAAATAGCAAATAAAAATAAATAGAAACAAGAAAAGAACCTGATAAGTTGAAGAGATCGTCATAGGAAAATGTTGGTTGGGTCCCAAGATAAACAAAAAACATACCTAGCTCTGTCACAGGCTTGGAAACAGGCTGACGAGGTGAGGTAGTCTCTAGAAAAGGATGGATGACCTCATCAACGATCTTAGGTGCTGGCACTCCCTCACGAACCTGATCCACTATTAGATCAAAGAGTCTACTATTAAAAAGTACATCTCTATAAGGGTTAGAAGTGGTTCGCTCGGAAGATGAGGAAGAGTCAACTGTAGATTTTGCGAATAAGTTTGGAGACTGTAAGGACATCCTCGCCATCACTGGAATCGAGGACATTGATAAGGGGACCTTCGGGAAGGAGAGGCACCATTGCTGAAGAAGCTTCAACAGCTGACTTTGAAGGAACTACAACAGTGGACCTCGCTACCGGAGCAGCTTCAAGGATTGGCTTCGCAGCCGAAGTAGCTTCAATAAGTGTTTTGGTTTGTGAAGAACTAGCAATGGATGCTTTCACTAGCCTTCTACTCTTCTTTGGGATATTTTTAGTCTGAAGGGGAGACCTTTTCCTCTTCTCCCCAACAAAAGATTCAGCACCCCAATCAACAACAGTGGTAGCTCGGAGTTCTCCAGTTTGCTCCACCAAAAGAGGCAAGAAAGCAGCTTCGTTATAAGGCAAAGGGGTTAGGCCTCTAGAAAGATCATTGATCTTCTTATATGTGTTATCTTTGTTAGTAAGCCACATTGCAAAGCAAAGAAAGAAAGGATGTTAAAAGGGTATTCTGAGAAAAAGATGGCGAAGAAAGGAAGAAGGTGAAAACTCACCTATGATTTTCTTAATGACGAAATGCATAGTCTTACCTCGAGTATCCTTAATTCGAGAAGCAAAGTCAAGCTTTCTCATATCATAAGAACAATTGTCCTTTATGAGTGTCTCCATTGCGATAATTTCTTCAGGCAACAGATTCATAGGGATATCTAGGAGGCCGTAAACAATAGGAACTTGGAGAGCTCCTCGAAAGCCGAAGCCCTCGCCACCTCGTAATTGTTCCTTAACCACCATTGTGACGAACTTAGTATGCCAATTGTTCACCTTATTTGACTTATTAACAAAAAGGTTTCGCCCAGGCTTCGAACCAGTGCACCATACTTGCCTATCGGCTGAGCGAATAAATTTGAAGAAACATTGAAACATTCTCGCAGTAGAGCGAAGGCCCAAAGCTTTACAAACCACCTTGAATTAATGCAGGTCTTAAATCTAGTTCGGTGAAAGTATCACTGGGTTAATGCAGATAATTAAAACACTTAACTAAAAATGGAGAGGGGGGAACCTAAGACCTGCTTCTATATGATGATAGAAAAAGATAATGTAATCATTATCCTTGGTCATCTAGACAGTATTAGGGATGCTAGGATTGACAAAAATTATGTCAGAAGATTTTGGGAAGTCCACTGCAAATTTCTCTTGATCTTCTAAATTCTCAGCAAACCCACTCAAGTCAGAGTTCTTCAAAGTGGAGGCGACATCCCCCCAAGCATTTTCCAAATTAGTTCTGATGTTTTGGTAAGAATTCTCGTCCTTCTTTCGGGCCGTTGCAATATGAGAAAGAAAGAAAATAAGAAGAAATGAAGAGCGGGAGAGATCTGAGAAAGCAAAGAGAAGAAGAGATTTCTAGAAAAACTGCAAAATGCAAGAAATTTCAAAGAATGAAGAAGAAAAAGGTTTAAAAAAAACTCTAGAAAAGTGCGCTAAGTAATCATTTCAAAAATGAGAAAGGCGACAGAGATGAAGTGTGACTTTGTAACTTCAGGGCTGAGATTGTGCCACGTAGATAAAGGGCACTTCAGCATTAAATGCCTGAATTTTCACAGGCGTGTAAAGATATGCCTTAGACTTTCGAGATTCTTGGATAAAGAAAAGGAACCGAAGTAAACAGATACTGAAGTAAAATAAGCCAGATAGTCAAAATATTGAATTGAAAAGACGAA
>CATKHJ010721996.1:0-15176 GCA_949750685.1 Vernicia montana
AAATACAAGAATAATCTTTTAATATCAGAAGCTTTTAAATAAACTCAGTTGTCACCTGTCACTTGTGAATTTGGTTAACCCAATTTTTTTAAATTACAAATAATCTCTCTTTTTAATTAAAATATATTTCTAAGGATCCAAAATTAGCTAAACAGAAACCCAATTTGTTTGTGCTTATCCGATTTCCTATCTTTTAATTTCTTAATCAAGTAAATATTGGACAATTAGGACCATTATATTGTAGAGATAGTTTGTTGAATCAATTGATTCAACAATATATCTAACCCCATTTGAAAACTCAAATTTCAAGAATTCAATTTAATTATATTCTATTTTGTTAATTACCATGTTTGAAAATATATAATTAATATAATTCAATTTTTTAGAGTTAAAAAAAAATGAGTCATTTTGAAAAAAATAAAATTATACAAAAATAAAAGGATTTTTTAAGAATTCAATTCAATTAATAGAGTTTAATTCAATTAATGATAAAATTTATGTTTTCGGAATAAATTTGAAGTGCTATTATTTGAAATAATTGAATTCTTGTAAAGTTATTCTATTTTACATGATTTCATTTATTTTAAAATGACTCACTTTTTTAATTAAAAAAAATGAATTATATTAGTTCTACATTTCCAAATATAAAAATTAGCAAAATAGAATTCAATTAGATTCAATTTTTGCAAAATTTGGGTTTTGAAATGGAGACTTAATGAAGTCTACTATTAAAATTTAATATACTCATATTTAAATTAAACATTTTTTTATATAAAAAATAAAATGAGAAAATAATTATTTTATTTTCTACTTTTCAAATAATAGATTTTAAATAAATTTAATTTCTTTAAAATTTATTCTAAACACATGAATTTTATTATTAATTTAATTACTTATATATAAGTTTTTCTAATAAGCTCTCTCATAAGGATATTGGATTTGATTTTGATATTCTTAGGTCTCACATTAAAAAGGAACTAAAAAGATATTGCTATCAAGAGAAGTATAAAATGTCATAAAAAAATAAATATAATACTAAATTATAAATAATAATTTAATTTTTTTAAATTAATAATTATACAAATAAATCAGGAATTAATTTACAATTATTAAAGAGAATTATATTCATCTCATAAATAATAAATAATAACAAACATTGAATTAGTAGCTTAATCGTGTTTGTTTTTTAACACGTAAGTGATAAAGTTTAATTTGAGAATTTTGAATTACTTATCTAATTTACCTAATATTTTTCGCAATATAATTGTTTTTTTTTTTAAGATAAGTTTTCACAATATAACTAACAGCTTGATCAACCCATAAAAAATTAAGCAATAAATTGGAAAATAATGGTACCTGATAAGAGTGAAAAAAAATAAAAAATCCAATAAGATCACACATGAATAATGAATAATGGTACATAATTGAAGTCCTTGTGTATAGGCTTTTAGTTGAAAATGTCTCAAAATCTTTTTATGGTGGAGAGTAAGATACTGTAATTAATATCTTCGGTTATATTTAATATGAATAGTCTCATCCTTATTTTTGTTGTCATATTTACTATCGATTCTATTCATTCGTCATCTACTTACACGTCCTCTTTTACCATCGCTCGACGCTCTTTATGCTCGATCTCATTCTCTTCCTCCTTGTTTTTGCTGTCGCCTCTCCATCTCTGTTTTTACCATATGTTTATGTGTGAATTTGTGTTTATTGCTGCTAAGATGATATCTTTCATTTTATTATTTTGCGTTAGATTGTATTTTATTTTTATGTTATTTTTTCTTATTTTGTTGGAATTTTTTTTATGAGTCTGGTGGTATGTCTGTGCACTGTTGCGTTTCAAATACTCGCAAAAAAGACAGTGGTTTGTTACATTATTCTACCATTACAGTCGTAATTTTTCAAAACTATTTTTTAAGAACTAAATTCACTTAATAGAATTCAATTTAATTAATGATAAAATTTATGTTTTCGGAATAAATTTGAAGTGTTATTGTTTGGAATAATTGAAAAATAAAAAATATAATTATTTTCTCATTTTACCCTTATATAAAAAAAAGTCATGTCTAATTTAAATGATGATAATATTTTGAATTTTTAATAGTGGATTTCATTAAATGAATTGAATTCTTGTAAAATTATTTTATTTTGACATGATTTCATTTCTTTCAAAATGACTCACTTTTTTAATTAAAAAAAATTGAATTATATTAGTTATATATTTTCAAATATAAGAATTAGCAAAATAGAATTCAATTCAATTCAATTCTTGCAAAATTTGAGTTTTGAAATGGAGACTTAATGAAGTCTACTATTAAAATTTAATATACTCATATTTAAATTAAACATTTTTTTATATAAAAAATAAAATGAGAAAATAATTATTTTATTTTTTACTTTTCAAATAATAGATTTTAAATAAATTTAATTTCTTTAAAATTTATTTTAAACACATGAACTTTATTATTAATTGAATTACTTATATATAAGTATTTCTAATAAGCAGTCTCATAAGGATTTGATTTTGATATTCTTAGGTCTCACATTAAAAAGGAGCTAAAAAGATATTACTATCAAGAGAAGTATAAAATGTCATAAAAAAATAAATATAATACTAAATTATAAATAATAATTTAATTTTTTAAAATTAATAATTATACAAATAAATCAGGAATTAATTTACAATTGTTAAAGAGAATTATATTCATCTCATAAATAATAAATAATAACAAACATTGAATTAGTAGCCTAATCGTGTTTGTTTTTTAACACGTAAGTGATCAAAGTTTAATTTGAGAATTTTGAATTACTTATCTAATTTACCTAATATTTTTCACAATATAATTGTTTGATTTTAGATAAGTTTTCACAATATAACTAATAGCTTGATCAACGCATCAAAAATTAAGCAATAAATTCGAAAATAATGGTACCTGAAAAGGGTTAAAAAAAAAAAAAAAACCAATAAAATCACACATGAATAATGAATAATGGTACATAATTGAAGTCCTTGTGTATAGGCCTTTAGTTGAAAATTGAAATAGGATGGTCTCAAAATCTTTTTATGGTGGAGAGTAAGATCCTATAATTAATATCTTCTATTAGATTTGATGTGAATAGTCTCATTTTTATTATTGTTCTCATATTTATCATCGATTCCGCTTATTTGTCATCTACTTGCACGCTTTCTTTTACCGTCGCTCGATACTCTTTTTATTCGATTTCGCTCTCTGCCTCTTTACTTTCATTGTCGTCTCTCCATTTCTGTTTTTATCATATGTTTGTGAGTGAGTTTGTACTTATTGCTGTTAGGATGATATCTTTCATTTTATTATTTTGCTTTAAATTGTATTTTTTTTTTATGTTATTTTGATCCCTCTTGTTGGAAGTTTTGTTATGTATTTCCTTGTTGAAAGTTTTTTTTTTTTTTGTTATGAGTCTGGTAGTATGTCTGTGCACTGTTGCGTTTCAGATACTCGCAAAGAAGACAGTGGTTTGTTACATTGTTCTACAATTACAGTTATAGTTTTTCAAAACCAACTATATGACAGTTGGATGTTCTGTTGAATATTTGCGATTTACGAATCAGTTTGCTCTTATTAGGATCAGTGTTATTAAAATTGGACTGCACCGGCCGGTCAAACCGAGAACCGGCCATTAATCCGGTTTTTAAGTTACAAAAAATCAAAAAATTATTGAACCGAAAAAATCAGTCCGAACCTGAAAAAATCGGTGAACCTGTAGGACCTAAATTTACAAAACAATGCCGTTTTGAATTTAATAAAATTTAGAAAAGAGAAAGAAAATGACAGGATTTAAATCGAACCGGTCGGACCGATTGAATCGCGAACCGACAGAGAAATCGATTCAGCATTCGGTTCGGTTTTAATAACATTGGTTAGGATAATTGATTTTATGTCAGGTTATTTTTTTTAAAATATATATACACATACACATTGATATGGAAAAGACACGTTTATACCTTAAAATCATGACAATTTTAAAAAAGGCATACTAATCTTTATATCCCCGCACACACTTTAAAACATAAACTAAATATCATCTCTTTATATATATGCAGAAATTACTCAGTGAAGCTGAAAAAAATTATATATATTAAATATTGTGGTTATGAATTTTTTTTTATTTGATAAGTAGATTAAATCACTGTCGAGTTGATATATAGAATTCACTAATAATTTTTTTATATTCATATTTAACAAAATATGGTATATTTTAGAACATTAGCTTAGATAACCAATGAGTGGAGCAAAATCTTCATCCCTATTTGTTTTGCGTGGTATTAGATTCATTTTTCAATTAAAGATAAATTATTTATTATGAGATTATAGAATTTATATAAAAAATAATAATTCTTATGATTTTAATATTTGAATCTCATTCAATAAAAATATCGAATAAATTCACTTATCAATTCAACTATATACTTATGTTTTCAAAGCAAGCGTGACTGCACAAATTTAGTTACTAATCATAGGAAACCTAGCAATTAATTTGTTTTATGCACTGTACTAATAAATTATAGAATTAGCAGCACAAATTTTAGCAACAAAGTCATTTTGCTGCTAAAAACTAGAATATAACAAGAAGTAAAAATGTGAAAAGTTACTGTCAAAATATTGGTATACAAAAATTTTAGCAACATATTCTATTAAGTTTTAATAGAAATTTGAGTGAATCAATTTTAAAAATTACTCCCTCTATTTCACAATAATTGTCGTTTTAGAAAAAAAATTTTATTTCAAATTATTTGTCATTTTAAGAGTTCAATGCAGTATTTATTAGTTTTTTTTTTTTTTAATTTTACCCTCATTCTAATTCTAATATTTCATATGTTTTTTCTTATTTGGTGAGAGAAAATAAAGGTATATTGATCCATATTAATTAAAATTAAAGCTATTTAATAATTTTTTTAATATGTGTGCATCATTCTAAAACGACAGTTATTGTGAAACGAAGGGAATAATTATTAAAGGAGAATTAGACATAAAAGGAAAAGGAAAGATGACTAGGTTTACTAGATAATCTATCTTATAAAGTGACAAATGATAATTTCTCAATTATTAGGTTTATTTGAAATTTTTATTGAAACAAGTACCTAATTGGAAAAAAATTAATTAAACTATTTAAAAAAATTTTTTTTTGTGCGCGGATTTCACACACTATAATTATAAAAAATTCAAAAAATTAAACAATATTTTCGAATTTTTTCAATAATATCTAGAATAATATTTTATAAAAAAAAATTTCAATTTCAATATTAAATGGATTTTAACCGTAGATTAGTTTCTTAAAAAATCAAAGAGAAAGTTTCATATTATAGACAATATTTTCTCTAAATTATTAATTACTCTATTATACTTATTCTTTTATATATATATATTCATTTATCAATAAAGTTAATTTTATTATAATTTTTTATTAATTAAAAAAATACGATGAGTGTAATTTTTACCAGATGCGTATAATTACAATTAAATTTTAAAATTAAGATAAAATAATGTATTTGAAAAGATTTAAGTACGATTAATATCTAAAAAAAGTGTGATTTTTTTGAGTTATCAAACCTAAAAATGCAAAAAGACTAAACTATTGTAAGGATATTTTTTTTAATCACTGTCATCTTCCCAAATCAACGGTCACCGTTATTTAGGCGGCTGAGAGTGATAGATTGTCTTCATTGTCATCGAGAAATGACAAATCCAAGTGCTTTAGATAATTAAAAAAGAAAAAAGTCTTACATTAATTAAAACCTTAATTAGTGGATAAGTTGGTTCATATTTTAAGGTTTTTTATCATTGAAAGATGTACATTTTTTATATAAAATTTCACTACTATATGATAGTATTTATTAATTTGATGAGAAGTGTGCAAAGGAAAAAGTTTTCTATTTATAATGTAAAGCGGATTCATTTTGTATTTCCCATGAAGAAATATAGTAGTTTTTGTAATTAAGTTATTTTATAATATTATTTTATAATTAAATTATTTTATAATATTATCTTGTAATTAAAGAGGATTTTCCTTTGTGTACCTAGTGTTTTTCCTCTTCGTACTATCTAATTTACTTGGAGAACTAAATACTGTTGATTGCTTAATCCATTATAGGTTTCCCTTATTTATAATGAGCACACTCAAGATTTTAAATAACGGACATTATACATATGCTAATAAGAATTAGTTCTGAATCGATACTAAATCACCCGATACACACTGATACGGCCGTTATTTAGCGATACTGGCGTGACGTATCAATATAAAAAATTATTATTATTATATATTTAATTTTTTTATTTTATTAATGTAAATTATGAATATATTATTCAAAAAGACTATTATTTTATATTTTTCATATTTTTTTAATAATTTATTGGTGTAAGTTATTGGTATATTGTTTTTTACATCATTTATATAAGATTTTATTTTTGAATGTATTTAAAACATTATTGATAGCCTTTACAAAAATCATTTTTTTGTAAAATTTTTTTATTTGTTGGCTTAAATTATTGATTGAATTTTACATTGTGACCATATTTGTTTTTATATAAGAGCTCAATCATTGTTTGATATATTTTCAATTGGAGTAAACAACTAAAATGCAAATGAGTTCAATAGTAGGCAAAACAATCAAAATCATCCACGATACTTTTTTTTAGTAGTGATTAGTCAATCTTGTGGTCTATTTATTTTTTCATATTGCCTTATTTGCTTAGAATATGAATGATTTTTTTTTAATCACATTATTCATCTTAAATAACTTGATTTTTTTCTTTATGAATTAATAAAAAAAGATTAATTTATCAAACAAAATTGCATTTTTTTAAAATCAATATAGTATTTTATTAAGAATTTATGTAACTTAATTATTGTTATTATGCATTATTCATAAATATGTTATATAATTTGAGCTCTTATAGTCTAGAATTTATTAAATTAAGTATTTATTAATTTAATGTATTATATTTTGGACGTTATAATCTATTTTTTATTAATTTGAATTAATTTGCTAATTATTTTTAAAAATTTACGGCAGCGATGGCCGATTCAGATTGATTCAGTTCGATTTAAAACTTTGGGCACACTTGGCTTCTATTAATTTAAGTTTAATTGTATTTTAAATTCACAATTTATCGCAATTTGATTTTTATATCTTCATACATATTCTGTTGTACAGCTATATAAATTTGCAACATCAAATCCTCTTTTTTTCCTTAAAAAAAAATCAGTCCTTGTAATTCTTAATTACATGTTGGGATCCTTTTCATTGATTCAAGAAGAGCCTTTTTTTTTTTTTTTTCTTTCAGCCTCAAAAAATAAATAAATAAAAATAAAGGGGCTTTTTTCAATAACATAAGCCATTATAGTTAACATATATATTTTTTTAAATTTTTCTGCAATTAGAATTCAAACTCGATATTTTTCAGAAAATGATTACAATACCACTAACAACTCATTGAAAAACTTGTAATGAATTCAATTGGAAATTGACAAAAAAAGAAAAAAAAAAAAGTCAGTTCACCCAATGGTTAAAGAAGAAAAGTACATAAAATCCTTAAAAAGTCTTTTTTTTTTTTTTTAATTAGTCTAGAACATCCTCATATAAATTTTATAAATTTATCAAGATTAATTTTATTTTCAAAATAAATTTAAGAGTGCATTTTTCACACTTAATTTATAAATTATTTCTGAAAATTTGATTCAAAAATCAAATCATGATGATCATAAAATCTCCAAAATCTAAATTCTATAATATTGCGTTTGGATGTATGAATTTGAATTTAAAATTTAGATTTAAAATTTCATATTTCAAATCTATGATTTGAAATTTATAAAATTATATTTGGGGAATGTAAGTAATTTGAAATTTATTGTTTCGATAACTATTTAAATATAAATTTGAATTTGAAATTAAATTTAAAAAATATAATAATTCAAAACTATATAACAATATAATTATTAGAAATGTAAATTTTCTTTAATACCAGTAATAATTAACAGAGATTCATTTTATTTTTAATTATTAAATAAATAGAAATTAAATAAAGAATGAGACATTAGATTTGAAATAATTAGATTAAACAAAGAATTTGAAATATTAATTTTTAGGTTGATAAATTTTACCAAGGATTTGGGTCAAATCTAAATTCATCAAATTTTAAAACTCCAAATAAAAAATTTGACCCAAAATCCAAATCCAAAGTTGAAATTCATGTCATCCAAACATAGTATAAAGGTAGAGTGAAATCATCATTTTATGTCATATAAAATCAAGAAAATTATTGAAAGATATAATTTTTTTTATGTTATACCTACAAGTGCAAACTCATTGAAAGATCATAACACAGTAAACCTAAATTAAACATACAATTTCCTAAGGAATATAAAAATAAAAAAAAATTGCAAATTTAAATGCTGATACTACCACATATATAGTGAAGTTGAAATTTATTTATTTATTTTTTGAGTATTTATTTTGAAATTTATTTATTTATTTTTAGGATTGTGAAGTAACTAGTTTGGAAGTTTAATCAAATTTCAGTGTATATATATATATTGCAGACAAATTGGCCCAAAGGGTAACAAAAGTTAACCCAAAAATAGGATTAACATGTCCAGCTTGAGTAGAAAATGAGCAATCCAGGCCCATTATGACACATTGGCTATTAGGGCTTAGTCCAAGTTCTTCTCTTTTCGAATTTTGATGATGCAGAAAAAAAAAATAGTTCTCTTTTTTGCTTGATTATTTGTTGAATTGCAGTTGATTTCATCTGGGTTTCTCTTATTCTTTGCAGCTACTGTAAATTTCTGATTTTTCAAGTATTTTGTCTATGCTGGGTGGCACTGAGGAACCATTACTTGATTCTTGAAGGGCTACAGCCTTGGCTCAATCAGGTCAGTCTCTTCTTGAAAATGTAAAATTTTTGTTGCAGAATTCAGTTCCAGAGTACATGATGGCTCCTGAGGATGTTTAGTTTACTTAGTTGTGCTCCCAATTCTGGGTATTAATTATAATCGCATGTGCTTCTTGAAAATATTTAAGCTTGATTTTTTATTTATTTTTTTATTTTTTTACTTTTTGGGTTTCTCTGCATCTTCTTTTTGAATTCTATTTGGGATTAAGTGGATTTGAATTTGGATTTTAAGCTTTTTCTTGTGCATTTAGAGTCTGTATATGTGTGATATTACAAGCTTTCTTGTTTTGACCTAATTGTTCTTCATTACACAGATTTTACAGTGCAACAGTTGAAGGTTAGATTCCTTTGTGTAATTATGCTTTCAGCTTATTGTTTGTTACTTTTATCTTTGTTTTTGTTTTTAATTCGCATTCTGAAATGGTTTTGTGAATTTGCTCCATAACATTGTCAAATGGGTAACATTAATTGAAATTTCTTGAAAAAGGCACTTTGAAGAATGAAGGCTTGTTTTGAAACAAATCTTCATGCTCCAAAGATTATAAGTTACACTTTCAGGTCAAGAATTGATGAAATGAGAGGTTTCAATGAGGGATTTTGGATTAGAGAATTCAAAGAATCCATGGATTTAGAAAGAATTTAGTATTTCCATATAGTTAGAGGAGGAGAGAATTCATGGGAATTTGACAAATCTTTCATTTGTTGAATTAGTAGAAGATGAGGGATTTGAAATCCCCTCTAGGGGGTGGGATAATCCCTCATTTTAATGAGAAGAAGGATCTCACTAACTTTTCCCCCTAAAAATTGCCTTTAGAATCAGATTATTTAGTTTGTATATCAAATGACGGACATTTTCCTTATCAATTGAACTGAAAACCAAGGCTTTGATTCCATGGATTTCGGCAATCTCATGAATTTTAGAATGTCCTCATTCCAACTCTTTACATTACCCAACCCTTTTTCCAGTCTCCCTACAGTCACTTATTTTATATAAATTTAGTTTACAATGGATTTAATCTGTTGAATGTCTTCACCTAATTCATTATCATTTTTTTAAGTGCTGATGGGAGGAGAAAAATGTTGTTTTCAGGTTTATTGGTTTTGCGAACTTGATCATTTTCTGCTGTTAGTCAATTGCGTTCTTTTTTCAACATGAGCAACCATTTCAGTGACAATCATGTAGGTGGAACCATAATTTTTTTTTTTTTTGAAATCAAAATGGTAGCTTGATAATTAAATTTTATGCAGGAAGACACAACTGTAATGGGATTTGAAGTTCCAAATTCTCCTGATTCGAGTTACAGCAATGTCTACCCAGGGAATGAAGATGAGGCACGGGACCCACCTGTAGTCCCTTCACACCTTCACCACACCTTGCTTAGCTACCCAGCAAGTGCAGACACTTCTGAAACTATGCCCTTGCCACAGAATGTAATTCTCAACCATCTTTACATTGAGAACCAAGCAGTCCCACGTTCTGTGGTATCGCTTGGTTTCACTCATCGCTTCCATTCAAAATATGTCACTGTGGTGCTATACAAACCTGTTCAGGGGAGAGGAAATACCAGCACTTGAAAATATGCATATAGTTTAAACCTTGATTTGAGTTGGTCTCATTGGCCTAATTGTGATGGAATTACTTGTGATTGACTGAAAAACAAAATTAGCAAAAAATATTTATTATCTCACAGCAGCTCAGGGAATTAGGTTTTTTTTTTTGAAGTTCTGTTTGCTTTAATTATCAATTCTGTCACCAGGGTAGATTTGCTGTTCCTATACTGTTCTCCATTCACATTCTTTTCAACCACTATATGTCATGATATGTTATGAGGCTTGCTGCCTTGCTTGCTTAAATGCTTATTATGAAACTTAAATTTCAATGAAAAGCATGAACATGCATGCTGATGGAGAATGAATATCCGAATGGAATGTAAGATCCTCTTCACAATTGAACTGAGCAATCACTCCAGCAGATGGCCAGACCAAACAATCACATACCAAGCCAAGCAGTATGGTTAAGCCTCAATAAGGTAAGTTTCTCTCTACTAAACGTGCCATTACTCTATTACATTCTCTCTAGATTATTGACTTCAATATCGGAGTGAGCTCGCTGTAACCCACTTCCGGCCCCATTATAACTTTTTTTTTGGTGACATATTTACCAAAATTCCAAGGATATTCATCACATCATATTCATTTACATTATCGTCATATATCTGTCTTGCTTTGTTGTATTAGTGTATTAGTGTTATCTGGCCACGCTATCTGGTTCCATAAATAGAAAAAATGAGTTTGAAGCCAACAAGATTATCTTAAGATAAGATTCTTTAATTGTTTGAACTACATGTATATAAGATTATCTTAAGATAAGATTCTTTAATTGTTTGAACTACATGTATATTTGCAGTTAGAGGGTATGTGCATTATTTGCTGAGCTATTTTGAGATCATCTCAATTTTGACCTAGCCTGCTATTTACATAATGTACTTATCTACTCTTTGACTATGAGATGGAACTAATAAGTGCAACATATTTTGGATTATATTGAAATGAGTTTAGTCAAATTGTATTATGTATATAGTTTTATCCCCTCAAGATAATGCTCTTCACTTAGGTGCTCTGCTATGGACTTTGTAAAACAAAACCTGTGATTGCATCATCTTATACTTATATAGCAATTTGTGCTATTTTGGAGTACATTCCGTGGTCCTTATGGAACAAATTCATGTTGCAATCCTTTGGAGCTCCATTTACTTTTCCACGTTTGGAATGAGGGATTTCAGACGAAAGATTTTGAAGAACTTATGGATTTAGCATATATAAATCCGTTTTTTGGCTCAATAAAAACAGAATAAAACTTGTGTTGTTGAAAACTTTTTATTTACTAAAATCTCTCATTTCGATGTTCTTCAAAATTTTACATAAGAGATGGATTTTTATGAAATTCTTCATTTTAACAAATAAAAAATTGTGAAATTATTATTTTTACTTATGTTTTCAAACTCGGTCCGATCTTAGAAATGGTGAAAGCAGAAGGTCATGGGTCAAATGTTGAAATGGAGTCAAATCGAAATTTTAAATAATAATATATATTTATTATTTATACTAAGTATTTGCTAATATGTATGACTTATATTAAAAGTACAAGAGGCAATTATAAGTTTTTTTTTTTTTTTTTTTTGGGCCAGTAGAGGTAAGGCCAAAGGTACAAATAGAATCCTCTTATTTGGGTTGGTGCTCAAATGAACTCTTAATGTTTTTTTTTGGTATCATTAGGCCCTTAATCTTTTTAAAATGGTACATATAAAACTCTCTCATTTGGGTTGATACTCAAGTGAACCTTTAATTTTTTTTTTGATTCCATTAGACTGTTAATCTTTTCAAAATTGTACATATAAAATCCTCCATCTATAATTTATGATTTTTGTGAAGTGATGTTAAAAATAAAAAATTAATATCTATGCACCTACGTATTAATTTTTATTTTTGTATAAATATTTTTTAAATTATTTAGAGAAAATTTAATATTTGTAATGTGACAAAAAAAATATTAAGAGCTCATTTAAGCATCAGTTCAAAGGAGAAGATTTTATATGTGCTATTTTGAAAAAATTAAGAGTTTAATGGGATCAAAAAAAATATTAAAAGTTCACTTGAACATTAATATAAAGGAGAAGATTTTATTTGTACCTTTGGCCATAGAGGTAATTATAAGATGTGAGCAAAGACTCATCAATTTGTAATATCAAACTCTAAATAAGCACAATTATTATTATTTCTAGAAAATCCCAACCACAAGGAAAGTCATGTTGTCCAATTAATGTCCAACATCCTGAAAATAAAACACCAAAAAATCCCTAAGAAGTAATGAAAGGGTAACTTAGGTCATATCATATAATTTCTTTCTCTATCAAACCAGCAATTAAAAATTGCACTTTATGTAATAATAAAAGATGTATTATATATTTGACTTGAAAGCTTGTAAGAGATTTTAAATAATAATAATAATAAAATAAGAATTTTGACTTAAAAGAGAAAAATTAATTAATTAAGAATGAAAATATTATGTTCGGTATAATATTGGAAATTGAAAATTTTTCCTAAAAATATTATATATAAAATTAATGTGGCTGTTAATCAATACTATTTAGTCATCTGCTTAATTGTTAATCTCATATTGGATTCAAACTTAAATTAATCAGCTGATTCACTATAAAAATGTAATTAATAATTGGCAGATTAAAGGAATTTGCATATATACTTGTTAAAGTTAGGTGCAATTAAGTGATATCTATATATTCATCAACTTTTGGTTGTAGAATTTTTATTTAATTTTTTTATAATATACATTAGGAATTTATTGAAATAAAAAGAGATTCAATTATTACTAAAATAATAATAATAAAAAAACTGGATGATAGAGAGCTATGACAAGTATGTGTACATGGCACTCTTCAACTATAAGAGAGGAGAGCCAACCAATGTGGACTAACAAGGAGAAAGACAAATATCTAATCTAAAACATAACAATCATCACTTAATACAAATCGTGGCAAGTGATAGCACAAAGGATTCAAATGGAACTGATTGAATTTGAACACCGAGTTGATCCGGTCAATAAATCTTTTTGCCCATTGATGAGTGTGGAAGAATGAATACATTTAAGATAATAATTCTTGTAATAGGACTATCACTAGATAAACCTTTTTTTTATTTTATTTTTTATAATAAAGATTATTATCATTAATCAATAGTCACTACATCAAAATTAAGAATAAGAGACACCTCCCAAAATTGAGGATTAGAATAGCAACAAAACAAGCGTGCTATAACATGCGCCATCATATTAACTTGCCTCTTAATCACTAGATAAACTCTTAGTTATCAGATTAACCTCCAACCAAGAAATATAAACATATAAACTCTCCTTGTAGTGTATCTCTCAAACTGGAAAATCAATTTGAACAAAAGGCCATCACAGTTGTCACGTACCAAACCATAGAAATAAAACCTATCAAAGAGGACACTAAACAAACACTCGTTTATGTTAACATATAACAATAATTATATTACGGGTTGATTTTAGGGATGGAAACGGTGTCCATCCCCGCCTCGCTATGAGATATGTAATGAAATAAGGCGGATTATGACGGGTATAATCATTTTTATTTTTTTATTTTTCTTTAAAAATAAGTATTGAATATTAATTTTTCATATATATATATATTTATTTATATATTTTTTTCCATATATACATACAATATAATTTATCTTTTACATACAAAAAAAGTTATAAATTAAAAAAAATTATATTATATTATATATATATATATATATATATATATATAATATTTGAAAAAATTAATATAATCGGATCAGATTATATTATTATTCGAACCCGACACAAATTTAAAATTCATCCCGGTCATTTAATAAATGAGGCAGATAATATCCGATTCATTAGGGGAGATTAAATTACCATCCCTAGTTGATTTAGATAGATAGTAATTAAAAAATAATACTCGCTTACTCGATAATTAACCCAATAACTTAGTGTTACCTTTTGATTTAGCAGAAGGGATAGAAAACCATTTTTGAAATTAACCAACAGGCAGTAGACCCCATGAATCCATCCTTTGGGATGTATTATGAGACTTTCCCTACTTATAGATAGATGCGGCGAAATGAATATTCTACATGTTCGTTTCTTTAAAATTTATCCACCAATGGAATCTCATTTGGCTCTTGTAGATTAATTAATTAAAACTATATTCACATTCACAATTATAATGTCAACCCTAACATACTATAAATACCATATATACACACCTTCCCTTCTCTGCACACCACCATCAAAATTAAATCCCTTCTTCTATTTTTCAAAAGAGTGCCAAAAAAAAAAAAAAAAAAAGAAACATGGGAGAGATTGAGGGATCACCAGGAAGCTCAATGCATGGAGTTACAGGGAAAGAACAAACTTTTGCCTTGTCAGTTTCTTCACCAATAGTCCCATCTGATACAACAGCAAAATTTGATTTACCAGTTGATTCTGAACACAAAGCCAAAGTTTTCAAACTCTTTTCTTTTGCAAATCCTCACATGAGAACTTTTCACTTATCTTGGATTTCTTTTTTCACTTGTTTTGTCTCCACTTTTGCTGCAGCCCCACTTGTTCCCATTATTAGAGATAATCTCAATTTAGTCAAATCAGATATTGGAAATGCAGGTGTTGCTTCTGTT
>CATKHJ010722014.1:0-11037 GCA_949750685.1 Vernicia montana
CTTTGTTACTTTGAACCCTAATTGATTCTGTATATGTGAAAATGTTCTATTTGATTTGAATCCTGACTTAAGCAAAAAAGCAGAAATTTCCTTTCTTCGGTGTGGGGATCATCGAACTCTGTGCACAGTGGCTTGTACCTTGCTAGGAGGTATTTGAATGCCTAGCCACAAGGTCTAGCTAACCTTGTGTTACAATTTTTCATTGAAAATCTTTGGTTCCGCAGTACTATAATGGGAATGTGAATAAAGTTCACATTAAATTGGTAATAATTTTTACTAAACCCTTAATTGTATTGAACTGGAAATTCATTAATTGTTTATTGTGATAACCCATTGAGCCAATGATTATATTCATGCATCCAAATTATTGTGCCCGGTTATTTATTATATATTCATTGAAATTTAAATCTCACCCCTTTTCCCTTATTTTTTTTTCAGGGTAGTGGATCTACAGCGCAAGTATCCTACTTCACTTGCTGCTGACATATATTTTACACTGGTTATGTAAATATAATCTAGAAGCGTATAATGGATATATGTTAATGTGACTGTATATGATGATGTATAATGGTATTATCTAGTGTCTCCATGGTACATAATCTAACATAAGTGTGATATGGTATATGTATATAAATGGCTGAATTGAATATAATAAATTCAAACTAGGAGTGTGTAATGGTGATTGGGTGAGTACTTGTGCCTTAAATGGAGTAAAGAATATAAAGTGGTAATATTGGGAGTGAATTGTTCCTTGCAGGTTTGATCTTGGGAATGGTAATTGTAGTGCCGGCATACCGCCGGAGCTACAGTGACAATCTAAAATTAGCTGGGTTCTACGGGTTTTCGGTGGCCTTAGGCCTACCCATGCCCTAGGACCGTCCATCCCAAAAGTGGGATGTGACACTATACATTTAAATTTTATCTATAATTTATAAAGTGAAGTTCTTTACTTCAACTATACAGCAAGCCTCAAGCGGAGTAGGTATTTGAGCTTTACTTGTCTACCTTCTAACTTCCTATAAAAAATTTGGGGAGCGAGGTGAGTAAGAACCTAGTGAGTAAAAAACCCACAAAAAGTAAGTCAAACAGGCCCACAGAAGATAGCAAGTAGTAAGTAGGCCTGCGGAAGGTGCCCACCAAAGTACAAGCTCATCAGCTATGGGGACTGAAAAAGTTGTAAGTTGTGCTAGACAATAAGCAATCTGTGGTGTGCATGTAAGGCAAGAAAGTTAAGCAGCAGTCGAACTCTACTTTGCCTTCATTTGTGAAACAAACTAAGCCAAAGTGGGGGCAAACTGTGAGCACTTAATTTTCAACCCTGAAACCCTGTCAAACAAGCCCACAGAAGATAGCAAGTAGTAAGTAGGCCTGCGGAAGGTGCCCACCGAAGTACAAGCTCATCAGCTATGGTGACTGAAAAAGTTATAAGTTGTGTTAGACAATAAGCAATCTATGGTGTGTGTGTAAGACAAGAAAGTTAAGCAGCAATCGAACTCTACTTTGCCTTCATTTGTGAAACAAACTAAGCCAAAGTGGAGGCAAACTGTGAGCACTTAATTTTCAACCCTGAAACCCTGTCACATCCACTTTTGGGATGACGGTCCTAGGGTATGGGAAAGCTTAAAGCCATTGAAAATTCGTAGAATCCAACTAACACTACAACTCAACTAAAATCTAGCACAATGTTGGTTGCACATATAACACTACCCATGACACAAACCTGCAAGTAAACAATACTTCTAATACTTCCTCCTTATATCCTCAACTTCATATGCAACTCACAATTTTCCATTATCAACAACTTAAGGAAAATAAATCGTATTTATATAATCATCATCATCATTATATGATTTAGACAAACTTAAATCACCCACACTTATATATATATATTATTACACATCATCATTCTAATAATCATATAACAATTAAGCATCTAGATATACACATCATCTATATTATTACACATCATCATTCTTATACACACACACACACACACACACACACACACACACACACACACACATATATATATATATAGTCAAATGTCCTTATTGTAAGCAAACGTTGAACACTAAGCCATGCAATTTATAGTAGTATAGTTTTTACTCATTGAGTTATAAACTCACCCCCATTCCTAATTTCTTTTACAGGAAGTTAGAAGGTAGCCCAGTTCGAGCTCAAGCATTTGTTTCCTTTGAAGTATATAGTGCAGTTAAAGTAGAATTTCATTTGAAGTATTCATTATGTTTGTTCATACGTTTATAATTAGATGTTCCTCGAGATTCAAGATTTATAGAAGGATAGTGTATAAATTGTAAATTGAGAGTGACTTAAAAATTGCTTAATGATATAATGTTATTAGTAAATATATGTCTAAATGTGATATATATGACATACGTGGTTAATATTGGAGATTTGTGAATTGCTTATGAAGTTGAGGGTATAAGGTGGAAGTTGGAGGTGGGTTTTTTTTTTTTTTTTTTTTTTTTTCAAGTTTTGTATTTTGGGAAATGTTATAAGTGCAGTTGGCACTTTGCTAGAATTTCAGTAGAATTGTAGTATATATGGGTTCTACGGATTTTTGATGGTTTTACGCCTACCAATGCCTTAGGATTGTTATATCCTAAAAGTGGGATGTGACATGCTTAATGCCAAAGTCTTAATGACCATAAAGGGAGGCTTAATGCCAAAGTCTTAATGACAATGAAGAGAGACTTAATGCCATGGTCTTAATGACCATGAAGAAAGGTTTAATGACTATGAAAGGAGCCTTAATGGGCAAGGTCTAATGACCCTAAAGGAAACCTAATAGGCATAGTCTCAATAACCACATAATGAAGATGCTGAAAGTAGTAGCCTTAATGGCATGGTCTCAATGACTAAGGTGTTGAAGTAGCCATAATGGCATGAGGTTCAAAATAGTAGTCGTAATGACAAGTGACAATGACAAGATGATAGCCACAATGGAAACCTGGAGACAAGTCCACTTGGCAATGGTGACCAGAAAGTAAGTCAAACAGGCCCACAGAAGATAACAAGTAATAAGTAGGCCTGGGGAAGGTGCCCATCGAAGTACAAGCTCATCAGCTATGGTGACTGAAAAAGTTGTAAATTGTGTTAAACAATAATCAATATGTGGTGTGTGTGTAAGGCAAGAAAGTTAAGCAGCAGTCGAACTCTACTTTGCCTTAATTTGTAAAACAAACTAAGCCAAAGTGGGGGCAAACTGTGAGCGCTTAATTTTCGACCCTAAAACCCTGTCACATCCCACTTTTGGGATGACGATCCTAGGGTATGGGAAAGCTTAAAGCCATTGAAAATTCGTAGAATCCAACTAATACTACAACTCAACTAAAATCTGGCATAATGTCGGCTACACATATAACACTACCCATGACACAAACCTGCAAGTAAATAATACTTCTAACACTTCCTACTTATATCCTCAACTTCATATGCAACTCACAATTTTCCATTATCAACTACTCAAGGAAAATAAATCATATTTATATAATCATCATCATCATTACATGATTTAGACAAACTTAAATCACCCACACTTATATATATATTATTACGCATCATCATTCTAATAATGATATAACAATTAGGCATCTAGATATACACAAGTAATCCTATACATATAAATTTTATCTATAATTTATAAAGTGAAGTTCTTTACTTCAACTCACAGCAAGCCTCAAGCAGAGTAGGTATTTGAGCTTTACTTGTCTACCTTCTAACTTCCTGTAAAAAAATTGGGGAGCGAGGTGAGTAAAAATCCAGTGAGTGAAAAATATGCTACCATACTCGTGGTTTAGGTATTCAAGGTCTACCCACAAGGATGACTCATGGTTCATAACTCGATCAAATGAGTATATATACATACAAGTACCAAAGTAAGATAATTTGAGATTAAGAAAAATAAATTAGGTTCAATGGCATCATCTATATCAATTATTTGATTAACAATTTTGATTTACCATAAATCATTGTCAACTAAGTGAGAGCATTTATTTTATTGCAAGCTTACCGATAATTAAGTAATCAACTTGTGGCAAAGGCTCTTCTTGCGGAGCAATGCTACATATACAACTGCAATTGCACAAGACGGGCCAAGTCTCACAGCTAGGAGCATTACTCTTCCTAGCTAGAGTCTGGAGATTATACTCTATCCGCTGGGTAAAGTATGCATATAGTCTAATATACCCCACATCAGAAAGGGGACTTCTGCCTTTAGGTTCATTGTATTGTATTATTTTTGGCAACTCAATCTTTGATCAACTAACATTTTAGATAGCACAACTCAACTTAGGACACTTAGAATGAAGTAGGAAAAATATGTATAGCAACTCAAATAATAGGATTCTTGAAGAATCCGAGACCATATGTAGGATTTGAAATAGACAAGTATCATGAATAACTCAAATAAAATTCAAGGATTAATGTAGAATTATATGCGAAGAGTTCAAGAATATGAGGAATTCAACTGATCAACTGACAAATTCAAATTAGGGTACGCATTATGAATTATGGAACAACTTACAAATATAGTAGAATATTAATCACTCATCTTGATTTAACAACTCTTTTATCACTTATCCTCCTTTAACATAAGCAAATGAGAAGCAAATAGGGTGGTCCTCAACTTCTTAGTCCTCACACCTTTGTTGGTTCTCCTATTCCTCTACATATAATACATGTACAAAATAAGCTTAATTGCACTAGTAATAACATCAACATATTAAATTCTAAATTTTGTCTATGGAATCTCGACTGACCCAGCAGCCTTTTTTCTGCCATAGTTTGAGCTACACTACTCCAATTGCTATAATTATTTTTGTACTATAAAATAGACACATAAAGAAATAACATAGCCAAAAATCACCTCAATTTGAGTTCTATACTATTTATGGTAACCTACTAAATTTTGTCCTGATTTTGAATCCTAAGCAGACTGACCTTTCATCAATATTACTACTTCAACTCACAATGATTAAATCCAATAACTAAACCATTTTATAAGATAATAGTACACATATAATGGACCAACTTACTAGTTTTGATCTTGGCCTGAGTGTATCTCTAAGGTCCTTAAATTTGAAAACAAATTTTAGGTTGCAGACTGAATTTGGGTACAGAGTCAGTCTTGGTATAGCCCATATATCTCACACTCTACTTGAAATATTGTCAATCCCTTTTATAATTCAATCCTTAACATACTAAGGATCATTTCATTAGTTTTGATGTTCCCTTAAATCTATCTCTAGGGTCCTCAAACCCGGAGGTAAATCTCAGGCTGTTCATTGAGCTTGCATTTAGAGGCAGTCTCACTAAAATATATATATCTCCAAACTTACTACAAATTTCATTAAGACCTTTTATTGATCTATATTTCACATCCATATCTATAACTTGTTAGTTTTTTCCAAGTTCAAATTTGGACTCTTTGGCCTTCATATTGGAGGCTCAAGTTGCAGGAAACTTGGAACCCTAGTTCTGACCTTCACTCTCTTTCACTCAACTAGTTAACTCTTTGGTCTAAGACCTCAATTTACACCTCAATCACACTCACTCAAGCTTTATTTTCATCTCAAAATTCAAACTAAACATTTTTGTTGACCTAAATTGGGTTATCAATTTAGTCAATCTCTATTTTGATCTTAACAATTAAATTGAATGGTACTAATGTTTTATCTAAGTGTATTTTGACAGATAAAATGCCTTAGGAATCCTTGGGATTCAAGAACTTGAAAAATTCTCTAAGTGTTCTATTGGACCCATAAGTCACGACCGAGAATTAATTGAACCTAAAAAAGCCTGAAATTGGTTGAGGTCTAATGAGGTTCGCAGTCACAGTCGCGACCGCCACTCAAAATGCTAAATGAAGATCGCGACCGCAATGAGGCATGTAACGACCGTGACATTCATATTGTAGATAAACGTTCCAACGGATACTTGATCAGCAAATGAAAATCTGCCACGTGTCACTAGCCGTTAGAAACATATGAAAATAACGATCGCAATTGTTCCGTTGCGATTGCTAAAGCTCTATCGTGACCGCTATCAAGGCTTAGCGACCGCTATTCTTGTCTAACTGAGCAATTAATGCAGATTTTCTAATTGTTGGAGCAAGATTTTGTTATACACTAAGCTATAAATACTCCCTCCAAAGGACTTCAATACATAACAACTACTTCTCAAGCAACCAAACTTTTGGAATTTAATTTCTTAAGCTTTAAATTTCATTCAACATACTTTACGTTTGTTGTAAGAGTTTTTATTGCTCAAAGGATTGGGTGTTGGCCATTAAATACTCATTAGGTTAGGGAGTGAGCCTTAGTAAAACTTTTGTTAGGTTTGAGTGTGAGCCTTATTAAAAACACTTATAAGGTTTTTAGTGTGAGCCTATTCAGAACACTTGTAAGGTTTGGTGTGAGCCAAAACACTAAGTTGGGAGTGAACTTGATAAAACTCTATTGATAGTGAAAATACCCAATTGGTGATTAGGAAGTGGAAGTAGGGTTTGTTATATTCGAATCACTATAAATCCTTATGTTCTATCTTCTTCCCCCAATCTCTTCACTTTAATTTTTAATTACCCACAAATTCAACCCCCCTTCTTGGTGTACATTTGGAAACAAGTGGTATCAGAGTTTAAACTCACAATTTAAAGCTTAATTGCGTGAGAAAAGATCAAGATGGCCAATGAAGGGACTAATCATCTCAAACCACACTTTGATGGCACCGATTATGCTTATTGGAAGTATAGAATGGAGGTCTATCTTGATAATGATCTCATAGATGTATGGGATAGTGTTCTTAAAAAATGGAAGCCTCCATCAAAGGTGATTGAAGGTGTAAAAGAGGTGATACCTAGAAAAGAATGGGTTGATGCTCACAGAAGAGCAAATGGCAAGAACAAGAGAGTCATGGCAATTCTTCTTAGTGTCTTTATCTAGAGAAGAATGTGGAAGAGTTCAATAATATACAAGTGCTCATAGAATTTGGATTACATTGGAGAACTATCATAAAGGCTTTAAACAAGTAAGTGAAAGAAGATTTAAATGCTTGTTCATGAGTATGAGTTCTTCAAGATCAAGCCCAATGAGAATGTGACCGATATGACCAACCAGCTCCTTAGAATTGTCACAAGCTTAAAAAATTTTGGGAAGAGTTATTCTTTGGAAGACATCAACAACAAAATTCTTAGAGCTCTTCCAAAGAAGAACTTTGAATCCAATATGTCTTCAATTGAAGAAGTTCATAATCTTTACAAGCTACCTACAGATGTTCTCATTGGTAAACTTCTAACTCATGAGATGACCTTGGAAAAGGAAGAAGTCCAAGTTGAGAAAAAGAAGGTCATTGCTCTCAAATGCTCCACCAAAGACCAACATGATAGTGAGAGTGACTCTGATGAGAGTGATGATGAAGATGATGAGTTGGTTATGCTATCAAGAAGAGTTAAGGACATAATCAAAAACAAAAAGAAGAGATCTTTTAGGAAGTCTCCTTCCAACTCTAACTCCAATTCCAACTCCAACAAGGAAAAGAAGAATGAGGTAACTTGTTATGAATGTGAGAAGCAAGGCCATATCAAACCAAAATGTCCCAAGCTCATGAAGAAGAAAAAGTGGGATAAGGAAAAGAAGAAGAGCTTCAAAGCTACATGGGATGAAGATTCTTCCAATGATGAAGAAGAGGATGAAGTTGCAAATCTATGCTTCATGGCATTGGAAGACTCTTCAAATGAGGTATGCTCTACATCTTATTCTTGTGATGATATTAATGATAGTATTGATAATGTTGTAGATAATGATGAGCTTTTGGAGACTATAGTCTTAAAATGTGAAAAATATTTTTCCAAAATGAAATTCTATAAAGAAAAATATTCAAAACTTGAGGAGGATTTTAAAGGCTTAGGAAAACTTGTTTTAAGCTTAAAAACATCCAATGCTAACCTCAAAAGTTCATTGGATGAAATTTCTACAAAAACCTCCTCACTTGAATCCTTATACAAAGAAAATAATTCTTTGAAATTATAAGTTAAAGAATTAAGAACTTCTATTTCTAAATTTCACAAAGAAAATGAAGCTTTAGATACGCTCATTGTATCTCAAAGACCACCTCTTGTGAGATATGGTCTAGGCTTTAATGGTTCATCAACTTCTATATCCTCTTCTCCATTACTTATCAAAGCCTCTACTCCTCGAACTTCTAGCATAGAGGTAGTCAATAAAGAGGTTAAGACACACACAAAACCTTCCAATCCTAAGAGGATTGAGAAAGGTTCATATGACTCTAAAGCTAAGTCTCAAAGAGTTAATCATGCATTCATCTATCAAAAGAGACATGTTCAAAAACACACAAAGTCACAACATAATACATGCTCTTGTATGCATCATGATAATGTTGTAAAAATGCCACAATTTCACAACAAAATGAAAAAGCCCAAAACTTTTAAATCAAAGCTTAATTGTCATTATTGTATGAAAGATGGGCACATAAATGTATTTAACTACATAAGGAAGGCTCAATTAAAACTTGAGAATCCTTCCAAGACTAACCCCCAAGGACCCAAATATGCTCGAGTACCTAAAAAAGGTAATTTGATATTTCTTGTAGGTTTGCCTTAAATCCACCACCAATGAAAGTGAATGTCATGTAGATAATGGATGTTCAAGGCATATGACCGAAAATGCAAGCCTTTTCATTACATTGAAAAAAAAGCTTGGTTGAAATGTCACATTTGGAAACAATGCCAAGGGTAAGATAATTGGCGTTGGATCAATTGGTAAGGAAGTTTGTTCCCTTATTAAAGATGTTTATTTAGTTGATGGTTTGAAACACAATTTATTAAGTGTAAGTTAATTATGTGACAAAGGTAATATAGTCATCTTTGACTCCAAAGAATGTCTTGTGACTACCTTGGTGGATGACAAAGTGATATTCAAAGGAGAAAGAGATGACAATACCTACATAATTAACTTATACAATTTAGCTAATCATAATTTTGAGTGTCTTGTGTCTATTAGCAATGAATCTTGGCTTTGGCATATAAGGCTTAGACATGCAAGCATGGAGTTACTTCATAGCCTAAGTAAGGATGAGCTAGTTGATGGGCTCCCAAAGATAAAATTCTCAAAGGACAAGACATGTGGACCATGTCAAATAGGGAAACAACACAAATCTTCCTTCAAAATGAAATATGTGGTAAGCACCTCTAGACCCTTACAACTTGTGCATATAAACTTATTTGGATCTAGTAGAGTTGCTAATTTGAGTGGAAAACTTTATGCTTATGTACATGTTGATGATTACTCTAGATTCACTTCGGTTAGTTTCTTAACTCATAAGAGTGATGCTTTTGATGCATTTAAAAGTTTTGCAAAAAGAATTTAAAATGAAAAATGTTATTTCATTTCAAAAATTAGAAGTGACCATGGAAAATAATTTAAAAATGAATCTTTTGAAAACTTTTGTATTGAGCATGGTATTTCTCAAAAATTTTCATCCCTTAGAACACCACATCAAAATGACATTGTAGAGAGGAAAAATAGAACACTAGTAGAGATGGCTAGAACTATGCTCAATGAGTATGATCTTCCTATATACTTTTGAGCGGAAGTTGTCAATACTTCATGTTATGTTGCAAACAGTGTTTTCAAAAGACCAATTTTAAACAAAATCTTTTATGAGTTATGAAATGGAAGAAAACTCAAAATTTCATTTCTTAGAGTATTTGGTTACAAGTGCTATATATTAAACACCAAAGATAACCTTGGAAAATTTGCATCCAAAATGGATAAAGGTATTTTTCTTGGTTATTCCACCACTAGTAAATCTTATAGAGTCTTTAATAAGAAATCATTAGTGGTTGAGAAGTCTATGAATGTAGTATTTAATGAATCTAGTAAGCTTGATCTTGGGAAAGGTAGTGTCCTTGATGATCTTGTAGGTGAATTTGAAAAGCTTGAAGTTGAGGGCAACTCAAGGGAAGAGATGGTGAATGAGGAAAATCAACAAGATATTGAAGCTCAACCTCAACAATAAGAGGATAACACTTAAAGACTTCTAAAAGAATGGAGCTACCCCAAAGATCATCCAAAAGAACTTATCATTGGTGAAACTTCAAAAGGTGTAATTACTAGATCTTATTTTAAAGCCTTAGATAATTATCTTGTCTCAATTTGAGTCAAAGACTATTGATGAGACTCTAAATGATGAGTGTTGGGTGATTTTTATGAACTCAACCAATTTGAGATAAACAAAGTTTGGGAACTTATTTCTAAACCCGAGGATCATCTAATTATTAGATGTAAATAGGTGTATAGGAATAAGTTGGATGAGCATGGTTCCATCACTAGGAACAAAGCTAGATTGGTTGCCAAAGGGTATAACCAATAGGAAGGCATAAACTATGATGAAACCTATGCTCTGGTAGCAAGATTAGAGGTTATTAGAATTTTACTTGCATATGCATGCCATATGAACTTTCAACCTTTTCAAATGGATGTTAAAAGTGCATTTCTAAATGATTTTATTGAAAAGGAAGTTTATGCTGAGCAACCTCTTGGTTTTGAGCATCATGAACTTCCAAATCATGTTTTTAAATTGACTAAAGCCTTGTATGGATTGAAGCAAGCTCCTAGAGCTTGGTATGAAAGACTTAGTTCATTTTTATAGAAAATTGATTTTGTTAAAGGAAATGTTGATACCACACTTTTTGTGAAAAAGCACAATAATGATACAATTATTGTTCAAATTTATGTTGATGATATTGTATTTGGTGCTACTAATGAAAATCTTTGTGAAGAGTTTGCTAAGTGTATGATTAGGGAGTTCAAAATGAGCATGATGGGTGAGTTCAAATTCTTCCTTGGTCTTTAAATCAAGCAAAGCAAAGATGGCATTTTCATCAACCAATCCAAGTATCCCAAAGAATTATTGAACAATTTTGAAATGGATGGTTACAAGAGTAGCAAAACACTAATGAGCATATCAATTAAGCTTGACAAAGATGAGATGGGTAAG
>CATKHJ010722179.1:0-10660 GCA_949750685.1 Vernicia montana
TTCCTTCTCTAAATTAATTTTCTTAATTTTTCCTCTATTTTCTCTATTTTTCCAACAGCCGGTTCAACCCTCTTCTGACCGGTTCTAAATGAACCTTTACTGGTTCCCAAGGTTTTAAGGCCTTCTGAAATCAATTTTGCAATTTGTTTTGTAAAATTCTGTCGTTATCTATATTTTCCGCATTTTTCTCAATTTTTTGTGTTTCTTTAACCGGTCGGTTCAACCATTTTTCGACAGGTTCTGAATGAACTATTCCTGGTTCCTGAAATTTATAGACCTTCTGAATTTATTCTTGGTCTCTGTTTAGTCACTTCGTGACTCAATTCTCTATTTTGGGTATTTTTTTGAATCTATTTTGCCCTTCTGAATCAATTTTTGGTATCTGATTTACCAGTTTTCAAATTTATTTCATCATTTGGGCCGTCTCAATTAATTTTTTGGCCTTCACAAGCCCTTTAAGGCTTCTGTTTTATCTATTTCAGACTATGTCTGAATTCAGATTTGGTATCAATTTTATCAGAATCTGACTCTGTCTCCTGTTATTTACGTGTTTCGCCACGTATCCAATCTGTGCTCTGCCATTAAGATGGCTCCTCCCGTTATCACGTGATCCGCCACGTGTCCAACTCCGATATCTGTTACCAGATTCCGACTCTGGTTATCTTTGAATTTTATTTTTCAGTTCTACTATTGTTATCAGTTTATGTATTTAATTTATGTTTTCAGTATGTTCCACTAGTTTTTTTTTAATATGTATTCTGTATTTTGTTTCAACCCGCTTTCCACATCTACTGAGTAACCTCAAGTTGGCATCTACGATACCACCTTGAGTTTGAGGGAGGGTGTTAGTGTGAAAACACCATTAGAAGAATCAACAATGGTAGGCTACCTGCCTTACCATTGTCAAAGCTCCCATGTATAGCTCCAGCTACTCCATGTGCAGCTCCTTCAAGTCTTCCACTATTCAAGGCACAATTATTGTTTATTTTCTCTATAAATATACCATTGTATTTCTCTTTGTAACACACCATTCATTAATATAAATCATCTATTCATTATGTAATCTAACATGAACGATGGTGAGCAAACCAACTAAAGAAAAACCCAAGATAAAGCACAAACTTGCATCACCTTCACCAACCAACTCTTCCCTCTCCTCTCTACTGCCTTCCTTTCATAGACACCAAAAAAAATGAAGAATGAGAGAGAACCGGACTTGGCCGTAGGTAAGATCGGTATCACCGCCGTAAATCAAGAAACCCAACAGAGTAAAGAAATCCTAAAAATGAGAAGCCAGATTAACCCACAAAACCCAAAAGATGGCCTTATTGTTAACTAAAGGAAAAAAATAAAAATAAAAAGGACATGCACAGAACAAAAAAAAAAAAAAAAAGATTCCTTTCGGTATTAGCTACTTAGTTTATATACAATGGAGATTATAAATATTAAGTATTAAATTGTTAAATATTACAATTCAATAGGAAAATAAAATAAAATCAAACATATAACAAGGATTGAACTTGGAATCTCTTAGTTTTATTATCTCAGCCTTAATGAACAAAGCTACCCATATTTATGAAATTCACGTCATGATGCACTTCTCTAAGTCGGTTACAAATTTTAGGAATAAAATTTATATGGTTACATAACATGTGCTTAATATCACTTCAGGAATGGGTTGGCATATCGCAAACGGGCATAACAGTAGCGCTCTGTACAATTGAGGTTGTGGGTGACAAACCCAAGTTGCCTAACAGCTTCTTGCCTCATGACGTGCCACGAAACGGTGTCTTACACCTCTCACTCGATCAAAAAGATTATATATATATATATATATATATATATATATATATGGGGTAAATTATTATTTAGTCTTAATATTTGATTTAATTAACTAATTCATTTATATTTTTTAAAAAATTAACTAATTAGTCTCTCAGTTTTAGTTTTATCAGACTATTTAGTCTTTATGTTCAGTTTTTGTACTTTTTCTATTAAATTTATAAAAAAAATGACTAAAATACCCTTGTATATATAATAAATATAATTTTATTATTTAAAAATAAAAAATTCAAATTAATAAAATTATATAATAAACATTTATTTATTTAATAATTATTTAATTATAATAATATAAATATTTTTTTGTTATATATAATAATTATATAATAATAAATAATTTTATAATTTAATGATATTAAATATAATAATAATATAATAATAAATAATTTTATAATTTAATGATATTAAATATAATTATTATATAATTATATAAATATTATTTACTTTTATTAATTTGAATTTTTTTTTAAATAACAAAATTAAAATTATATTTATTATATATATAAGAGCATTTTAGTCATTTTTCATAAATTTAATAAAAAGAAGTACAAAAACTGGATGGAAGGACTAAATAGTCTGATAAAACCAAAAATGAAGAATTAATTAGTTAGTTTCTCAAAAAGTAGGAACGAGTTAGTTAATTAGGTCAAATTTCAAAAACTAAATAGTAATTTACCCATATATTTATATATATGTGTGTGAGTGTGTGTGTGTGAGGATTATAACTGTTCATCGGCTTAGGGACCGAGCAATGTAGAGGCTGAATCCAACTCAATCGGTGATGTCGAGTTCCTACAGTGTAGACCCGATGTGTTAAGGATACAATATGTAAGAAAAAAAAATCACATTGGCGATTAATATAACAATAAATTTTTTAATTTTAATAGCTAGTTTTTAAAATTGTTTCTCTAAATCTATATTAAAAACTCAATATAATATTAGAGTCTAACTCGATCATTGCACAACTCCTAATATATCATAATTTAGATTGAGTCGAGTTTAATTTTTCTTTCAATTTCCAGTATGATATATATTTCAATTATGAGGAATATTAGCAACACTTTCTTTAAACAATTTTTTTTTTATTGGTTCAATTTTTAAAGAGAAACATATATCCTATTATAACAGTTAAAAATAAATATGGTATTATTTCTCTCTCTCTTTCTATTAATGACTAAATATCATTTTTATCATTAATCTTTTATGGTAAAAGTAAATATAGTATTTTTTTAGTTCCATATTAATAACTAAATTTTTTTTTTTATAAGTATTTTAACGTGATTTTAAAATAAAAATAAAATACTTAATAAAATAAAATAACGTTAAAATACTTAAAAGAGAGGAAAGAAAAAAAAAATAGTCATTAATATAGAGCTAAAAAAATACAATATTTGCTTTTATCATAAAAGAATGAGAAAAATGGTATTTAGTCATTAATAAAAAGAGAAAAAAAATAATAGTATCATATTTACTTTTATATTATAATAAGTTACAAGTTTCTCTTTAAAAATTGGATTAATAGGAAAGATATTGTCTAAAAAAAAGTGTTTAAAATGAGTGTTATTAGTATTCTTATTCAATTATTACCCCCTAGTAGATTCTTTCAATTGAATCTTGGCTCAATTCATATCATAAATTTATAAGTGTCAATTGAGTTTCATAAAAAATTATCTTATAGAAATAGATTTTCTAATTTTAATGATTAACTTTTAAAAATGATTCTTTCAAATACTCTCCTTAATTATTCCATTTTAATTGTCCTTTTTTTAAGTTTTTTTTTTACTAAAAAATTTGTCGTTTTAGAAAACCAATGAAATATTAATGATCTTTTTTCAATTTTACATTTATTTATTATGAGTGAAAGTTTTAATAAAGTAAGAGAAAAAAAAATTAATAGGGTATTTTAGTTATATTAAATTATTTTTCGGCAAAAGGGCCAAATTAGTCATCGAACTTAGCATTCGGGAACAAATTAGGACAAAATCACCTTTTTTTTATCATTAAAATCCTCATACTTAGCATTTTTGTCAAATTAATCCTTGGTCAAATTTTGGCCAGTGCGTATGCTATAAAATCAGACGAAATAACATTAATTTCATAAGTTTCGTTTTGCATAACTTTTCGGAAAAGTGTTTTTCTTAAAAAAAAAAAAAAATCAGTTTTTTCAGTTTTGAAAAAAAACAGGTGAATAAATGTTTTTTCAAAAAACATGATTGAAAAAAATAATTTCAAAAAAATTAAAAAAAATAATCAATTAAATAAAAAAATTCAAAAAGTGTTATTTAGCCTCCAAAAGTTATTGTGTGATTAATTAATATATTAATGATTAATGAAAATTAAATATAATATAATACTAATTTATGTGATTATAAGTTAGGTTTCAATTTTTTATTGCCTCTTGTTAGATTTTATAATCCACCATTGTTTGAATGTTATTTATAGATATTAATGAAGGATATTTTGGATTTTGCAATTATTATGTTCATTTGATTGTTTAATTTTTGTTTTGTCCCTGAAATTTAATTTTTAATACTAAATAAAAATGTGTATAATGATCAACAAAATATCATCAATTTCATTTATTAAAACATTTAATCATTATACAATATCGAAAAATAACTTTCACTCATACCCCTAAAATTTAAATTTAATTGATTACTATTAGCTTGTAGGCTAAAAAAACACTTTTAAATTTTTTATTTAATTGATTGATTTTTTTTGAAATTGTTTTTTTCAATCCTACTTTTTGAAAAAGTATCTATTCACCTGTTTTTTTTTTTCAAAAGTACTTTTCAAAATTGAAAAAACTAAAATTTTTTTTAAAAAAAAAATACTTTTTCGAAAAGTTATGTCAAACGGAACTTATGAAATTAAAACTATTTCGTCTGATTTTATAGCACACGCACTGGCCAAAGTTTGACCAAGAACTAATTTGACAAAAATTGCCAAGTATGAAAACTTTGATGACAAAAAATGTGATTTTATCCTTCTTCGTCCTCAGATGCCAAGTTCGAACACTAATTTGGTCATTTTACCGTTATTTTTCACTATAATTGAGGCTATTTAATAAGTTTTTTAATTTTTGTACAAAAACCTTAAATGAGAATTAAAATGGAATGAAAGTAGTAAATCTATATTAAAAACTCAGTAGGATGGATCAATCCATATATTTTCCATATATATACTTTTTTTTTTTTTTGGCCAAATTCCATATATATACTTTTGAATATAGAACCTGACTTGATTTAATGTCCAATTAACAAAAATAATGAAGTTTATTATTTTGAGTTGGACGTAAATAAATATAAAATGACTAGCTTGACTTAACTTTTTTTTTTTTTTGACAAGTAGCTTGACTTAACTTGTGGGCTTCAGCCACTATAATTTCTAATTCATATGTATATTCCATGAGGATTAAAAATATAATTTACCTTTCAAGTATTATATATTTCCAAATTGAATTTGAAATCTTCTGTGTTTATAAAAATATTTATATATAATTTCAATCTTTAATTTAAAAATGATTAATATATATTTTATTAATTAATACTTGAGATTGTATAAAGATGATATATCAAAAGCTTAATCCTTCCAAATTAAATATTTTAGCTAGTGTATACATATGGGATTTCAATTTCAAATTTTTCAATACACAAATTATATAAAGAGAACCAGACTTGCCCTCCAAGATAACGTCACATGGCAGTGACTATATTAATGTCACAAAGGTTATAAATTTATAATGCATCATTAGTTATTATATTGTTTTGTTTTGTCATATTCTAAAAGTAATCATTAGAAAACGATCTATAAATTAAAATATCTATGATTTTATTTTCATGCCCAATTACCACAGTTTAATCCACTATATATTTAGCTTGAGAAGCATGACCGGTTTGATTCAATCGTTGGTTTTGGTTTGAAATTGGCAGTTTTGATTTAATAAAATATTAAAATCAAAATTATAACTGATTTTTATGGTTTTGGTTTAGAACTGACCGGTTTCAGTTTCGGTTCTAGTTTGAAATCGATTTTTTTATTATAGTCTAAAACTAGTTTCAAACCAATTACTTTATTATATTAATTTTGATTAAAAAATTAATATAACATAATGGAATAATTTAAAATAAAATTTTAATAAACAATGAAATTTATTAAAATACAATTGTATATTAAAAAATAGTTTGCATTTAATTCTTACGTTAATTTATTATAATACAATTATATGACCGATTTAATCGAACCATCGATTTTAATTTGAAACCGACGATTTTAATTTTTAGTATGATTTTTAATAAAAATCAAAATTTAAATCAAGCTCCTCATGATATCGATTACAAATCAAAACCATAACTAAATAACAATTTTAATTTTGTTTTTATTTGACCAATTTCAATCCGGTTCAACGGTTGCTGTTTGGTTTTGGTTACCCCTAGCGTAAGCCTTTCTGTGTTGTTTCACTTTCATTAAAAACAACAAAATCTCATTATTGGCAATTTGGACCAACCAAAAACTTAAACTAATTGGCTTGATAGTTTCCAAAACGAGCATCATTAGGGAAGGAGTCTTACGCTAACTCATGCTGTTAATGTAATTATAACGTCGCCCCCAAGTATCTTCAAAGCTGATTATCATTATTCATCACTTCTCAAATTAGAATTAGGCTGAAATATAATTGATAGGAATGAATTATTAATGTGAGATAATTTTTATGGGAGGTGAGACCCAACCCTGTTTTAATTTTTTTAGACAGTGAAAATTATTCTCATGTGTATGTTCACGCCTTAATTGAATAAAATGGAATAGGACAGGATGAGTATGTTTGAGATGGATCATTTTAGATAATATTTTTTAGGAAAATTATTTCCTACACCAGTAAGTGTATAGATTTATTTCATATACCAAATTAAATTAGTGTATATACCCAGTGTTTTTATCTTATACACCAAATTAAATTAGGAAATTTTTTTACTTTATGTGTTATTATCTCATTATATTAGTATATGTATTTAGTATAAAGCAAAACTTAACTTTTTTTTTATTACACAAATTGAATCAATTCACTTTAAGTTGTGGGCAAATCAAATTATAGACTATTATAGAAATTATTTCATATTAAATTCAGTTGAATTTTTAGGTTGTGAGTCAAATTAGGTTATTTTTCTATCATTTTTCAAAAATGGTTTTGAAATTTTCAAAAAAAAAATATTATATATACTAATTAATTTATTTTAAGTCAAATGGATTGTATTTTGAGTTGGGTTAAGCCGATCATAATTTGATTGGGTCAGTAAGTTGTACTTGTGTAGATTGACTTTAATGAATTTAGGTCATAAATTTAAATCATTTTAAATTTTATATAAATTCGAGTAGTTCACAAGTTAGATTTATACTCGCTAGATTGAATTAGATTTATATTAAAGATCTCACATCTAAAAACTATAAAAATAATCAAAATGTATATAAATAACAAGAATTTATTGGAAAAATTTTTTTAAAAATAAATTTGGTTAATTTTTGTAGGCACCGATGAAAATGTAATGTTGAAATATTGTAGGCACCGAAAGTGCCTATAATATGGAATGGTTGGGAGTCTATATAAAGGCTCCCTTCCTCCTTTCAAAATGAATCCCCTCCATTTTGAGATTTGTGTGAAAGTGAAATTTGAATAAAATTTCAAAATGAGGAACAAAAAAAGAAAGAAATTTTTGTGTTTTTCTCTTTAGTATTTGTTTGGGTTTGTTGTGAGAGAAAAATATTTATGAGTTAAAATACCCATAATAATTCCTTTTGTTATTATATTTTGGTAATCTTTCTATTTTGTTACAACAAATTTTAGTTCCAATTTGTTACTTATTGTTTGGTATTTTGTATAAGAGATTAAGGATATTGGGTGTATTGGGTTTTGGGATTGTAAGATATTTTTTCTCTCTGTTGTATCACCTTTTGAGTTCATTAGTGAATTTTGATCTCCTTCGCCTGTGGACATAGATTTACGCCGAACCATGTTAAAAATTGTGTTCTCTTTATTTGTTATTATTTTGTTGTCCAATTCTATATATATCTCCAAATAAATATTTAACCGTGTTATGTGTCAAAATTTCCAACAGAACCAACCACCTAAGTGATTAGTTCTAGTCATTTTAGTTATGATTGAACTCAAATATAATAAAACTCAATTTTATCACTTCTCATTAATTGACTCTACACTCTACCCATTCTCACCTTTTCAATTCAAATTTGTAATAATTTGCAGGTCAAATTAATATTGCAAAATAAAATGCCATAAATAGACAAGAAAACTAAAAAATTAAGATATATATTAACTAAATTGAAATATAAACTAATTATTAATTAGCTAATTATGTTGACAAGCCAATATTAAAAAATATAAAGTAAATATTCTATCACTCACCAATATTAATCTAAAAACAACCCTTCAATGAAAAAACAGAAAAATCATGTGACTACCTTTCAACTTTCCTGTAGTTGGAGATAAGTTTGCTTTTGGGTTTAGAATCCTTAAAGCTATCTTTTACTTTTCCCTACTTCATCGAGATTCTATTGCAGTGAACTTTTTTTCTTTTTTTTTTTTCTTTCTTTCTTTTCCAACTTTTTCGTTAGAAATTTGAGAACAACGAGGATCGATAAAGGAAAAAGATCAGATTGGAAGTTTGGAATGTAAAATAATAAATATATGTAATCATTTGTTTTAGAAAAGGAATGTTAATATAAGACGTAAAGTTAAAATGAGTGAAAAAGAAGATCAACTAATGAGTTTAATTAGGTGCTTATCAAATCTATATATTATTTATTTAATTATTTATATTATGTTATTCTATCATACAATTTTTATCAAATCTATATACAAATATAAACATTGGTCCTCCTAAACTGTTCACAATTTTATTTCTTACATGTAAATTTTATACATTTTTTCTTTAAAAAATACACTCTTAACCTCAAACACTCTTGAATTTCACTTGTCACTAGCATATAATTTTATATATATTTTTAGAATTATAAGTACATTACCCTAATTAAAATTTGAAGCTTACTCATATTACCTTACAATCTTTTTTTTTTTTTTTCTCACCTTTATTTTTACCTCCAACTTTTGAATTCTAGTTATTACACCCCAAACATTGAAAGAAGGCATATTAACATATTTTAAAATAAATTTCTTTTGCATACCAAGGCATATAGCCTAACATTAAGTATATATGCGATCTGAGCAATAAATCTATATTCGAATCTCTTTCTCTTAATGCAAAAAAATAATAAATTTTTTTCGTTTCCACTTTTGAATCATTGGTTGAGAATCATAATTTAAGTTAACTTGAAGAATAATTTGACCTCTGTCTTTGCACAATCAGAATTTAAAGAGAGATCTATAGACGGGCCATATATATATTTATGCGCATTTTGAATATTCAGTGTCTAGCATGAAATGGACAAGCACTAATTAAAAGATTCATCCAAAAACTAGATCAACATTATCACCACAGTCCATTTTACAATGTCATAAAGAAAAATTTCAGACCATAAATCATGGCAATCAAGTTGTTGGAGCTCATACAAGGCAAGAATTAAGACATGCCTTTCTTCTCTACCATACCAACACTACTGGTTCGTTCTCTACCAGGAAAAAAGAAAAAAAGGAATTTTTATTTTTATTATTATTATAAAAAAGCTAATCTTTAGCTAGCCCCTTTTTGAATATGGTTTGACGTTATAAGGACCACAATATTCTTTCTTTCTTTCTTTTTTTTTTTTTTTTTCATATTCCATCAACAATGATCCTTTTGCTATCCTATTGCAAGAGCATATCATGGCCTTTCTTTTTTGTTTCAAAAGGCTTCCTATATGCAATCACAAGTACTATTATTAGCTTTTAATGTATAGGACCATCACATGTGTTTTTGTGAAAGATTTGTGATTCCCTGTTTGGATTCCTATTCTTTCAACTTCACTCAAGTAATCAATTCAATAATTGTAATACATTTTAAAAATTATAATTTAAAAAAATATTTTTTTATCATAATTAATAAACAAATTATAATGTATCTCATTTATATGAAAAATATCTAATTAATTAAATTTATATATGCAATAAAATTATATATTCGAGTAAAAGAAATACTTTTTTTCTTAATTATATATCTCTATTAGATAAAATTAATGTTAACAACTTAACATTCTATATATATTTCATTAATGATGAATTTGCTTTATTAATAGAAGACGTTTACCCTAATTAGTCATCAACATCACAAAGTATAAAAATAGAATATGCATGTTATAATTATTGTATAAAATTTAAAAGTATTGAATAATCGATTCTCTCCTCTTTAGCTAGGTGGCATAAAATTGATCACTCGAGATATCTCAAATGATTACTCTTTGCGATAATTAAAAGGATGCCGAAAGTTTTTTAACTCAATGGACGGAAGTGCAACAGCAAAGTAGAGGTAGTATGTTCATAATGGGCAAGTTGTGGACAGCAGCTCTATATGGCAATGTCCAGATAGGAGGTGGAAGAAGACTAATGTGGATGTGACAGTAAATTCCATGAATAATAAGACAAGCTTCGGATGGGTAGCTCGGGATGAAAGGGGACTGTTTCTACAGGCAGGAAGTGGTGTTTGGACAGGAGTGTACGAAGATAGAGAGACAGAGGCATTGGGAGTGAGAGAAGTATTAAGTTGGCTTAAGGACAATGATTGGTGCAAGGTTATAGTTGAAACTGACGCCCAAGTGGTTTATAATGCATTACTGGGGACTCTCAGTTTTGAAGATGGCTTTGGTTCTATCATTG
>CATKHJ010722216.1:0-13403 GCA_949750685.1 Vernicia montana
TCAATAAATTAGGTAATTAATATGAACCAGAATAATTCCATGGCCTGCTAAAAGCTCTGTCAAAATCACAGAAATTTTCCTTCTCAAAATCATAGGCACTTGTGGGCTTATATGAGGGATGTGAATTTTCATAATGAGGAAAAAATAATGTCACACTTCTAGAGAATAAGGAATCAGAAGATCATTCAGAAAATTCAATGGTCACAAAGAAAGTGTGGAATGAATTAACTATTTTCTTACAGCTATCTTAGGCATTGAGTCATGCTAGGATTGTTTAAGGTATTCTTGACTTCAATATCTAAGAGATTTAAGCATTTGTAATTACTAATACTGCCTTAAAGCTTAATCCCTGTTCATCAAATGCAGGTCTCTTGCTCTACATATTCATTAATCATTAGTAAGTATAGTATCCTAAAACATTTCTACAACTGAATGTTTCCTAAACAAAATTCTCCTTTTGATTATGTGAAGCATATGAAAGGCTTTTAATGGGTACTAAATATCTGGGAGAAAATGAGTTTATAATCTTACCCAAAAATGCATGAACATCTGTGTTTATCTATGTGCTCTATGTTGCATTAAGCATTAATAAACTGAATTTGAGAGGAATGAAATAAAAAGAAAAACAAGATGAGTTTTACAACTAGTGCAGTGCTCATGCACAGAACAAGGCTATCGGATCTATTCCTTGCTGTAGTCAGTTTCTTTATCTTCCTCATACCCTTCTCTGTATAGCAATGAAGATTACATCTCGCTTGGCTATTCCAGTAAAAGGCTTCATTTTAAAAAATTAGTTCTAATAGGAGAAAAAACAATCAATAGAGGTGTGTATATTCTAAGATTTGACGGAGATAAAGCAGTCTTGAGACTCAAAGCTTCAGACAATTAATTGTATACCAGCAATACATTTGCTTATCATAAAGTCCAAAAGTTGGCTGTCTAGATTTTCTGTTTATTTCTGTGCTCAAAGCAGTCATGAAACAAAGTAAGAAACTGGGCAGGCCAGCCTATTAGCCAGAATGTCTTGCTTTTGATCTCTTATATTTCTTTTAACAATAAATAAATGTTGTTAATGTGGTTCTGCCTCTGGATTGGAAAAACTTTTGCTTGCATTTGTTAAAAAAAAATGTTTTAAGCAATAAAAGATTGAAGTAGACTACTAATCACTTTTGTAGTCTTATTAGGAACATAAATTTTGTAGGAATTCTTTCATAGTGGATCAGTTTGCATACAGATTAAAACTGCTGCTGTTTTATATCAATCCAATGACAGTGAGACTTTTAACTCACTTGATATGCTAAATCAGCATCAGGTGCGCTACAAATTATATGCATGTGAAACCACAATAGACATTAGAATGATGGATGTTTAAACTTATGTTCTAACTGCCTATTTCTGAATATTATTTTCTCCACATGGAATATTGAATTTTTTTTTTCCTTGAAGTTCATCTAAATTTGAAGTAGACTCCTAACCACAGTTGTAGTCTTATTGGGGATGTAAATTTTGTCAGAATCTCAGCCAACTTCATACTTAGTCTAAGAAAATTAAGATCTGTCATTGTGGATCTATATGTGTAGAGATGAACAACAATAGTGATGCAGTTAAGGAAAAATAAGATAAGATTTAAGAATTATTTTTATTTAATTTTTAAATTAGGAATTTTATTTAGTTTTCCTAATTCAATTTGTTTTAGATTTCTTTCCTATGTTTATTTAGTTTTCTTCTTAAATAAGTATTGTAATTAGTATTAGATTCCTTTTTAGTCTAGGGTTAGGATTTATCCTAATTAGTATAAATAAGGCTGCTATCATACAATATTATGTATTATTATTATTATTATTTTTTCAACAGAGATTTTAAATCATAGGTTTTCTTTAAACCCTAATTATTTTTTTTGTTCCAACCATAATCACTATCTATTCTAGCCCTAATTGTTGAGATCTAATTGCCCCTAATTGCCTTAAGCTTTTTTCTCCTGCATCACATGAAATCAAAGAAATTAAGGGAAAAACATTTGGTGTGAAAGTAACAAGTATCATGAGTATATATTAGCGAGATGAGAAATTATCAAGTGATGGCTTTGGACTTGAATCTATTATAATTTACGAACATTTATTTGTAGTAAAATCTATGTTTTAGCATTTATGACAATTCAAGATTTAAGACAAATTTTAGTTCAAACTTATTACTTTATACAAACATAGAATATAGTGGAACTATAAACATTTTTGAAATTAATTAAGAGCTATGTGGATCTGATTCTCCCTTTATAGAATACCAAATGAGTTATTTAAGGGAGATATGTAGGCAGTCTGCGGGTGCGGTCCAAGGTTAAGCATAGAAATATTATCCTCAATTATAAGTATGTTAAAAAGAAATATTAATATGTGATTATGTATTAGAAGGGATTTGGCCTATGTGAAATTGTTATGATTTCTCTTTACCTTGTTAAGGAATGTATGAACTATTAAAGGAGAATGAGATTATTATATTTGGTAGCCAAATTGGGCATATATTTTTTAATTACTGTTTGTGTTGGATATATAATCTAAATTTATTATTTTTTACTGGAGAGTTAATCTAAATTTAAGAGGAAATGCTATCGAATTTTTGGTAGAATTTTTAGAAATAAATTTTGAAAGGAATTATATATATTAAGTATTGTTATGTTCTCAGAATAAATTATAACGTGGATTTTAAGTATTATTAACTATTATTATAGATTATTAAAGAATAAGAAATTTTAGAATTTATTATCCTTAGGGGCTTGATAGGTAAGACTTGTTATGCTACTTTGGTTAGCAGGGTTATTACTAAATTGAGGATTTATTATTAAGTACAGTTTGGTGATCGACTAATAAGTGCATTTGGCGGACTTTTAATAATAGAGATCAGTGAGAAATATAAGATGGTATGAACTATGATAAGGTTCAATAAAATTAGAAGTAAAGTTTCGTTCTACTAGTCTCCACCGATCCAAGAAGTTGATGGATTGCGAATTTGGTAAATTAATTAGGTTATATTTAATTATTTAGTAAACAGAAAATTATTATTGAAATAATACATTTATCTTTTTGAAAATTATTTGTGATTGACAGCTAATTAAACTTTTTGCAAAAAAAAAATGAGATTTTACATAAAAGGTTTTGTTAGACTAGCAATTCCATGTCTATTCCTAGTAGGCTAGGTTAAGGGTGTGACAATATTAGTTTAATGATCGCATTCCCATAAAAATAGCATTATTCTCTTATGTTGACGATTTCTTTAGTTTTTTCCTTTTTTTTTATTAATATGGGCTTGCACAAGTCTACACCCACGGTGTCGACTTGTGCATTGACAACCCTGCACAAGTCGACACTATAGGTGTCGATTTTTTTTTTTTAAATAAAAAATTGAAAAAAAAAAAAATTCCCAGCAGCATCGGACACTAGGGTGGCAAATTTAAAATTATTTTCCCAAATACCATAAAGTAGTTTTTTTTTTTTTTTTTAATTTTACCATTGAGTAGTAAAAGAAAAAAGGACAAAACTGTAAATATAAAAATTCAGTGAGACTAAAAAAAAGTCGAAAGATGGTCGACCACAGTTTTTCCAAAAAATCTATTGAGAAAAAAAAAGTATCAGTTAAAGCTTCCTACTCCTAATCTTAATTATTAAAATAATCTCATCTTATTTTTTCTCATAAATTATAATAAGATTGTAACATTTTCGTGATGATGTATATACTTAATCAATATGATTATAATATGTTAAAAAAGTCAACATGATATATATTAATTCAAATTTCAATGCAAACGAAATTTTAAGAAAATAATATAATGGGTAATGTAGTATTATTTTAATTGTGTTAAAAAAATATTGTAGTCAATTTTGTATGAGAGATTAGGACGGTAAATACATCTAATTTTTTTTTACATCAGCAGCTGTCGTTTTAGGCATTTATTAATGGAAAGATTGTTATATAATGTGTAGCTTCCAGTCCCCAGTTGAGTGATTGTTTTCATATTTTTTGCAGTTTAACCTCTATCTATCTTCTTTCTTGATTCCCTGAAATGATTAGCGAAAATCAGATGGAAACAGAGTCCAATTACGATAGGAAAGCAGAGCTAAAAGCTTTTGATGATACAAAAGCTGGTGTCAAGGGACTTGTGGATGCTGGAGTTACAAAGATTCCTCGTATTTTCTACTCTGAAAAATTAATCTTTGATCAGAATTCAGCAGCTAACTTGGATTTGAACATTCCAATTATAGACCTTAAAGGCATGATCCTTGAAGATTCTAGTTTACATTCTGAGATCATTGCCCAAATTCGAAGTGCTTGTGAAAATTGGGGTTTCTTTCAGCTAATCAATCATGGAATTCCAAGTAATGTTTTGGATGAGATGATTAATGGTATTTGGAAATTTCACGAACAAGACACTGAAGCAAAGAAAGAATTCTATTCTCGTGATTTCTCAAAGAAAGTGTATTACGTGTCCAATTTTGATCTGTATCAAGCTCCAGCAGCTAATTGGAGAGATTCAGTTCTTTTTGATCTGGCTCCTGAACCTCCAAGCCATCAAGAATTGCCTCATATGTGCAGGTATTATGGTAAACTTTTAATTCACTGAGCTGTTATTTTGATGATGTTTATGTGCTTGATGATAAGTCTCTCTGAAATTAATTGCAGAGACATCGTGATTGAGTACACAAACCAAGTAGTGAAATTGGGAGATAAGCTATTTGAGTTAATATCAGAGGCATTGGGGCTTAATCCATGCCACTTGAAGGACATGGGTTGTGCTGAGGGGCTGTCTCTTGTAGGCCATTATTATCCACCATGTCCTGAACCAGAGTTAACCATGGGAACTACTAAACATGCTGATGGTACTTTCATCGCCATACTTTTACAAGACCAAATTGGAGGTCTTCAAGTTCTTCATGAGGATCAATGGGTAGATGTCCCTTCCTTGCATGGAGCTCTAGTAGTTAATATTGGAGATTTTCTACAGGTAAATACAATTTTACTTGGCTTGACTATACACATTACTGTAGCAATTATTTTGATTGCTATTTGTTTTATTAGTCAAGTGTTTGTCTTATACTAATGTCACTGACCAACTGATGGGAAAAAAATCATGCAATTATCAAATCCTATAGTAAATGCAGATAGAGAAAATAATCTTAGTAACCCTGTCTTTGTTTTGTGCAGCTTATCTCAAATGACAAGTTCATTAGTGTTCATCACAGAGTATTAGCAAAAAAAGTTGGGCCAAGAACTTCATTGGTTTATTATTATAAGCCACTGAGGCAGACAGCTTATGGACCAATTAAGGAATTGTTGTCACAAGAAAACCCTCCAGTTTATAGGGAAACAGAGGTGGAAGATTTTGCGAAATACTACCGCATCAGAGGTCTTGATGGTACATCTCCACTCCAACATTTCAGGTTGTAAAGTGAGCTCTAGACAGGGGCGGAACTACTTGTATTATGGTGTGTGTGTATTATGGTGTGTTATTATGGTGTGTGTGTTATGTATATATATATATGCTATATCCTCCCCCCCCCCCCCCCCCCCCTCCTTCTTCAAAATAAGAAACAGCTCTCCTTCCTCAAGTGGAATAAAATTCCTGGGTTTAGTCATTTGTTAATCCAACCACTTGTATTGGATCTTTGTTCGTTGGAAATCTTGTATTTTTATCTAAATCAATCTATGAAATGTAAATTTAATCTGTTAAATTTGTAATAAAGTCTCATAATTAATTTGTTTAATTTATTAATATGTCAATTAAGTTTTGATTAATTTGTTTAATTTGTAGAGAGTGTGTGTGTATGTGGCGATGAATGATTGAATGATTGTTTAATTTGTAGAGAGAGAGTGGTGATAAATGATTGAATGGTTGCAAAAGAAAATTTAATTGTAAATGAGGGGCATTTTAGACTTTTTATAAAATTTCAACGGAAAAAGTAACATAAAGTGTACTTAGTGTAACGGAATAAAATTTCAAGGATTAAATAGTGACTTTTTCAAACTATAGGGATGAAATTATTTTTTTAGGCAAACTTCAGGGACTAAATAGTACTTTATCCTAATAATAATAATAATAATAGAATTCGTTGGTTTGATCATTCTTGCTAATATAATTTTAGAGCTCTCTCCTGCTTTCTCTCTCGTTTAAGGGCCCGCCAAATTTGATTTTTCTAAGCAGGTAACAAAGTTTGACTCTGTGGATGTTGGGTAGACTTGTTCATAGGGCTTGGGTACCGTCTGACCAACCCAAGCCCGCTTCAACTAATCCGTCGCTAAATAATATAAATCTATCGCTAAAAAATATTTGCGACGAATTAGTAACGAATTTAATCTGTCGTTAAAATGCTCCTTGCAAAAAAAAAGGAGATGAATTTAATCCTTAGCTAAAATTCAGCCGGCTATTCCGTCGCTGAATTTAGCAACATATTAAGTCGTCGCTAAATGTAGCGACAAATTAAATCCGTCGCTAAATTGTCGATGATTTGTTATGTATTAGCGACGGATTGGCCGTCGCTAATCCGTCTCTAAATTTAGTGACAGATTATGCCGTCGCTGAATGTCGCTAAATTGGCAAGTACTTGTTTTGAATTAGTGACGGATTGTCCGTTGCAAATTGTTTTTTAAAAATTCAATTTATATAAGAATATTTAAATAAAAAATATTTTTATAGAAAAAAGACTGAAAAAATGAAAATGTAAAATATAAAATCCAATATAACAAATATTATTCATGTTTGTACTGTACATGTATGAAAAAATAAAAAAAAATGTGAAAAAAATGCTACTGGATGGGGTCTTGGGGGTGCTGCTGCTGTTGTGATGCTGGAACAGAAGAAGATGTGTGAGGTGGACTGAAATACTCAAATAGCACCTCTCTGATGAAATCTCGGACCTGCAAGTCGGACTGAAGCTGCATCTGTTGATACTCAAACAGCATGGACTCCATCCGATGCTCCATCTGCTGAAGTCGTGTCTCCACCGAATCAGAGATCTCTGTAGTATGGGATCTCGCAGTGGAGTTGCAAGACGATCCATGGCTAAAAAAAGTGGGTGCCTTAGCACCCATGCCAAACACCTTCCTCTTTTTCTCTCTGCATGCAGCCTGGAGGAATAGTTGAGTGGTGTCAGGCTCTGCACGAGCTGTAGATCCCTCAGGTGGCTGAGAAGCGGACTCTAAAAGTGTCTGATAGCGATCCTGTAATTATGAAACAATACATGTTAGAAACTACATCATTTATGTCCATGTTGCAAAACAAATATAGTTTAGTGATAGTTTGAGTCTTATAGCAATGTCCTAAGACCTCATGTCTACGAACTGTCAAGCGCCATCGAATGTCTTCCTGGTTTGAGTGGCCTCAAATAGCTCAACAGGGTCTGGCGCTCTGCCTAACTCTCTCTCTTGGAATACAACATATATATAGCAATCATTTGTAGTAGTTTTTACAAAATACTTATATATATATAATGTAAACTAAAAAATTTTATAGTTATCAGTTGGTTTACCAGGCGAGCTTCTCGCTCGAGGAAGGAAATCGACCCTCCGGTGTGGACTGACGCACCGGATCCCTGACCCCCAGTCTCATTGCGCCGATTCACAGAGGCAGCAACACTCTTCCTCTGAAAATCCTGTGTGGACCAGTGCTCCATCCATCTAGTTCAGACCTCCTCAGGTACCTTATTTGGTCTCGGACCCTTCCTTCTCCACTTGGACAGTCTATTTATTAATTGGATGCCAACCTGGGTGTACCATCTCTGATATACCGCGGCTGCAACCTTATCATCCCAGCTCTAGGCTTTCTGCATGTTTAACAAAAGAAAAGAAAAAAACACAAATTAAATTTTTAATGAAAATCCGACTGAGTTTCAACTATAAAATAAATATCCAGACCCCATAATTGAGGTCCCTAAAACACCCTGCACAGAAATAACAGGCTAATACACAACAACAGATATATATTGATATATATTAATGCATTGCTCACAAACACATCATAATAAACTGATAGATATATTACAACAAACACGACAATACTCATAGTTAAAAACATATACCCTGAACTCGTCCCAGTAGTAAACGATGACATTAGTGGGCACGCTTGCCCAATCATGTCCCTGCTCAACGAATCTCTGTGCAAAAGTCTTCGACAGGGTCCTCGAAGCCTAGCTGGACTGATGAAAACGGCCGCTGCAATTACGATAATAAGAAAATAATACTAAAAGTCAGAAAACAACATTGAAATCTATTGACGATATACAATAACAAAGTTTAGAAAACATACCTCGCTACATTGTAATCCAGGCGTCGTGCCGTAGACCATAACCTCTAAGGGGGTCTTTGACTAGTGGTGGTGGAGGTGGTCCAGTGTAGGGCGATGAAGACGTCGCCAGACTCCCAACAGATGTACCTGGCACTGGTGCCATAGGTGGTGGTGGGGTAGCAGCTAGAGAGGCCGATGTAGAAAGTAGCGCTGGTGCCATGAGTGGTGGTGAGGTAGCAGCTGGAGAGGCTGATGTAGAAGGTGGCGTTGGTGCCATGAGTGGTGGTAGGATAGCAGCTGGAGAGGCCAATGTAAAAGGTGGCGCTAGTGCCATGGGTGGTGGTAGGATACTAGTTGGAGAGGCCGATGTAGACGGTGGCGCTGGTGCCATGGGTGGTGGTGAGATACTAGAGGCAAATGCAGACGTAGAAGGTGCCGCTGGTAGAATGGGTGGTGGTGGTGGTGACATAACATCAGGAGGAGCTCGTCGGCGGGAAGGCCTCCTAGGTGCCGTCGGTGGTCTGCCTCGACCACGATCATGACCACCTACAGTCTCCTCTATTGGTCCTCTAGCCATCTGTGTGCAAACAATTATATAACAATACAATACAGTAATACATACAATTACATGCAATATTTCAATATTTTGAATAACAGTCCAAGAAGGAAATTAGCGTAATAGTTTTGTTACAACACAAATTAGGATATTTATTTACATAATTGCAACTATTCACTATTAGTGTCATCTAGTTCCAACTCATCCTCATCAGTGTCATTTGTAAAATCTTCTTATTATATTTCTTCTTCTTCCTCTTCTTTATGGTCATCTTCATCTACCAGTTCAATGTAGCCACCATTGGGATCTACTAAATTCTCATATTCACTATCACCTTCCACTGCTATATAATGATCCTCGATGGCATCTTCTTGAAAAGTAGGTGTTGTACGAATAATGGCATCAGATGATGTTGCATCAAGCATGTTATATTCAGCTCGTACTTTTATTTTGCAAACAACAAGCCAATCAAATCTGTCACGTCTAAGACTGGGGCTCTGACAGTAATACACTTGACACGCATGAACTGCGAGAACAAATGGCTTATACCTATTAAACATTCGTCTTTGATTGACCTCGACCAACTTGTGGTCTGGATAGACTTTTGTACCCAAATTGGGCTTAGGATCAAACCATTCACAAATGAACAAAATCGTTCTTTTTATAGGCCAAGCAGGATACTCAAGCTCCACAACTTCAAGCAACCTCCCATAATAATCGCTTTCATATTCACTGTAGTTTGATCCCTTTATGAATACGCAACTATTCATTGTTGCTTTTACAGACCTGTGGCTTTCAGTGTGAAATTTAAAGCCATTTACGAAATATCCATGGTACTATTTGATTTCAAGCAACGGACCTTTCGGTAAGTCTTGCAAGAATTGATTATGAACGTTGTTTATGGGGTTGTTTGACAACGTGAAAACAATTAATTATGAGTGTAACAAGTTTAATTTAACGAATCTCAACATCATTTCAATGAACTTACATAATTGTTGAACCAGTGTGGAAACTCAGTTTCAAGTTTTGTATCAATGTCTATCCTTGAGATGTTTGGTTTGAACATTTGCAACTGTTCAATATAAAACCTAAATAATTGGATTCACACAACAACATTAATTTTAAGCAAGTATCTTGGAAACAAGTTGAAGAATTTATGGTAATTTTTTATGAGCCTTATGTTATGAAAGGTTGCACTTCATTGCAATTTAACAAAACATAGGCTCGAGCAGGATTATATTCCTGTTGATTCAAAAATAGTGATTTTCCCTTCTCAAAGGGCTTGCCAGGGTACATGAATATTGATAGATTCCCTTCATAAATAATATTTTGATCACTAACACCTTCATCGTTCCGTGAGGGTCTACGATGCCTTATTCGTACATGATCCTCAAAGTAATGGGAACAGAACAACAATGTTTCCTCAACTAAATAGGCATTACATATTGAACATTCCACCCTTGCTTTGTTCCTGACTTTATTCTTCATCCGACGAAGGTAACTCTCAAAAGGATACATCCAATGATATTGCACTGGACCTGTAATCCTAGCTTCATAAGGTAGGTGTACCGGCAGATGTTCTATGAGTTAAAGAAGTTTAGAGGAAATATTCGCTCAACCTTACAAATTATAATAGGTATCTTTTCCTCAAGTCGGGCCATATCCTCAATTGTTAAAACTGTGGATGTCAGATCCTTGAAGAAAAGACTCAGTTCAGTTAATGCTTTCCAAACATTTGCTGGTAATAATTCACAGAAAGCAATGGGGATTAATCTCTGCCTGAAGACATGACAGTCATGACTTTTCATACCAAACAACTTCAGCTTTTTCATGTTGATGCATCTTCTCATGTTTGAAACATAACCATTAGGAAATTTGAGATTCTTCAACTACTCACACAAAGCTACTTTTGATGGTTTTTCCAAGCTGTAACAAGCTTTTGGATATCTACCTATTACTGGATCTTTTCCCAAATCAGGACGCCTGTAATACTCATTTAAGTCCCTCTCGATTTCACCGTATCTTTTGTTTTCCCATCCACTTTCATCACTGTGTTGAATATGTTATTAAACACATTTTTTTCAACATGCATAACATCTAAGTTATGCCTTATTAGATTGCTTTTCCAATAAGGCAAATCTTAGAATATGCTTCTTTTTCTCCATCTGCAAGTCTTGCATATCGGACCGTTAGTTTCATCTGAACCTAACTCGGTAACCTTTTTCAGCCCCAAAGACTCTATCTGTTCTAAAATGTCAACACCGGTCCATATCGAGGGTGCTTCTACTATAAATGCCCTATTTTTTCTGAATGCAGTTCTATTTCTGCGAAATTGATGACTAAGAGGTAAAAATTTCCAATGATTGTCAAACTATGACTGTTTATGGCTCTCTTTAAGTGTGAAAGCTTCAGTTAGATCCATGCAATATGGGCAAGCTTACCTTTCAGCGGTACTCTAACCTGACAACATTACATATGCCAGAAAATCACTAATTGTCCGTATCAGAGCAGCACACATCTAAAAGTTCTGTTTTGTCGAGATATCATAAGTGGTGACACCTTCATCCCATAATTGATTCAATTCTGCTGTTAGTGGCTGTAGATAAACATCCAGCTTGTCCTTTAGATTCTTAGGACTAGGTGCTAACACTGTTAAGAACATATACGCATCTTTCATGCATAACTATGGTGGTAGATTGTACGGAGTTACAATTACTGGCCACGAAGAATTCTGTTGCCCTAATTGACCAAATGGTTGAAACCCATCTGTACAGAGGCCTAACCTCACATTCCTACTTTTCAGCTGCAAAATCAGGATGTATGTCATTAAATGAATCCAAGCAGGAGAATCTGACGGATGACGCATCACACCCTCTTCAATTTGATGCTCAGCATGCAACTGCATTTCCTTAGTTGTTGCATTCGATTTATAATCTCTAAATTTGAGGAGTCAGCGAAAAATAGTACATCTTCTTATAAGGGGTAATTGTTTTGCTCCCTCTACGTTGCCTCCTGTACCGTGGATGTCCACAGAACTTACAACTGGTCAAATAATTATCTTCTCTCTAGTAAATCATGTATCCATTGTTACAACAGTGGATTTTCTCAACCGGTAAACCCATAACCTTCAGAAGCTTTTTCGTTTGATAGAAATTTTTTAGCACCAAACTACCTTCAGGTGTAATCTCCTTCATAAGTCGTACCACTTCATCAAAATTTGCTTCCGATATATTGTACTCAGACTTCATATGCATCAATTGAGCAACTACTGATAACTGTGAATAATTCTCACAACCAAGATACAAGTCCTCATCCGCAGCCCTCAGTATATCATAAAACTGTTGTGCCTCTGAATTCAGCATTTCCTCCATCGCAGTAGGATTAAACGAAGGACCAGCAACATCAAATACCATTGACTGGTATGGATTTGATGGTTCAACATAGTCAAATGTTGGATGATTGTATGCATACTCCTCCAAGCTGCCACTTGGCTGGGGTTGTTCCCCATGTAACTTCCATTCATAGTAATCCGGCACGAATCCAAATTTGTACAGATGCAATTTCATTGTTTGTTGTTCCTCGAGCCTTCAATTCTGACACATCCGTTTCTTACAATGACATCTAATTCTATCCCCATCCATCAATTTAGGGTGACTATAGGTAACCTCAATGAATTTTCTTACACCGTCAATGAACTCAGGATTTAAATAACCTTGTATAAGCCTTTTCTCCATCCATTGACGATCCGGTCTCATCCTGTTGATTTAAAATATACAACTCATTTACAAATGTTTGAATAATTTTTAATATCACATAATTAAATATATTATTATCAACTCCTTATAGCTTCGATATTCAAATTTCAAGGTAGGAACCTACTATTTTCATTTGTAACTTTGAACTTGAGACTTGTATTCTCGAACTGTCTACTTAGGACAATTCAGTGAATTCTCGCTATCCGGCGAGAAAGACACTGAACAAGTTTCTACCGCTAAAATACACTACCTATTGTAGTGTGGATCTAGAGTTCGAGTATAATTATGATTTTGTAATTTATTATTCAATGTGATTCAAAGTTATAGGAAATTTATTTTTCTGACTTTAGCTTTGCTATAAAATTTCGATTCTTTATATTCTTTAGTAATTTGGCATTAATAATGCTTTTTTGTATATTATAATATTTGATTCAAAGATTTGATATCTAATATTCGATTCAAAGATTTGATTATTTTTTGACTTAAGTAAACATTAAAGTTCGATTGTTTATAAGTTTAGTGATTCACATTTCGATTATGTATAATCTAATACTACCGAAATTTCAACAGCATCTCTCCTAATACTGGATCTAAACTCCCCATAAAACGGGTCTATATTCCTACAAAAAACACACTTCTACTATATAAATCGAGTCGGGCCACCAAACTTCAAATTTTTGCTCAACCCTACACATCACAACGCAAGCATAATAATACATAACATAACGATTAAAGAATTTTAATCAAAATTTTTGGTACCTCTATGCTATACTATACTATATATACTACATTTGGTCTAATATAGGATATAGTTTTGTGATCA
>CATKHJ010722220.1:0-35551 GCA_949750685.1 Vernicia montana
AGGAAGTCTAGGTCAGCCCAAAAAAAATATATATAATATTAATATTACTTAATATGTAATTAGTCTGACTCAATTAAAAAATAACCCATGTCTTAATTATATTTTGTTGTCTAAATTTAATACTTGCAAAGTTTAAATTCAACCTACTCATTTACAATTAAAATAATTTATTTTTTTATTTACACGTAATTTCCACACTATCACACCTTAATTCCTTGTCAATTACGAAAACTTATATTCGATATATTTCTTTTTATTTAATTTTATATTTTAATATTTGTTTTCAGGTTATTTCTTATTTAAATTATGAGTACTCCCTTGTACATATACAATGTGGACTATAAACTCCTTGCTAAGTTCACAATGGCTCTTATCTTAATCAAAACTCATTATATTAATATATAGAATAATTTTGTGAAATTCTGACCCATTTAACTCTGTGTGTGTGTAGCTCATCTTGTCAGCCTTAGTTTTTAATTTTTTTAAAATTAAAATATAGGAAAAGAAATCCAAAAGTCAAAAAAGAAAAGAAAAAAAAAACATTTTTTTTTTTTTGCCAGCGAAGAATAAAAAACATTGATAGACAAACTTTTTATTTTTCCATCAGATTTTTCTTTTTCAAATCAGAAAAGCTCCCATCCCCACCATCTTTCAAGTTTCAAGCAAAAAGTCTAAAAAGTTAAGGAAATATCAGAAATAGGATTCATCAATCTTTTCTAAAAGAAAAACAGAGAAACTGTCAACTTCTTATTATCAAAAAAAAAAAAAAAAAAAAAAAGAAGAAGAAAAAGAAAAAGAAAAAAAAGTGATCTTCTTCCTTCTTCTTCTTCTCCTTCTTCTCCTTCTTTTGCTCTATCTTGTCAAATACAGTGTTTCCCACTCCAAAGCCTAAAAGATGACAAGAAAATTCCCACTGTTGTGTACCATAAAATCAACATCAAAGATTCACAGTAAAACTGGAAAAGAGGAAAAAAAAAATCAGGAAAGGAGACAGGATCTGCCTGTGAGATCTAATAGTAAAGACAATTACAGAGTTAAAAACAAAAAAAAAAATAAAATAAAAAATGCATTAATCAATTAATTAACACAAAGTTAATTAACTTTAGTTATAACTATAATTAAACTACAAGATAAGAGAGAAAACAGAGTACATTAATTAATTTTATTCACTAATTAAGACCAGTTAGAGAACAAAGCCTCCCAAATCTCAGTAAAGACCTCAACAATAATCCTATGGTGATGATCAGAATTCAAAGACAAGAAACACTGTAAAAGCTGTTCAAGATCCTTGGCTGAAAAGATTTGTTTTTCAACTATCATCTCCACCATTGATGTCCTGAAATCATTGTATGGATCACTAGAGCTCTTCACCACTGCAAAACTATCTTTCACTTTTCCATGCAATGGTAAAACACCCATTTGAGAACTCTTAGAGGTAGTTCGTGATCTCCTTCGAGAAGTACTGTATTTCTTGCGGAGGAGAGAACGGTGGCGAATGTGAGATCCTGATGAGTCGGTGGAATGACTTCTTGAAGAAAACAGAGTATCTGATTCGCCTTCATCTTCTTCTTCTTCGCTAGTAAACCAATAGCTACCATCAAAATATGCACTATCTTGAGAAGATGAGCTAAAAAGGCTCATATCCCTTCTATTATTACACTTATTCTTTTTCTTTTTCTTGTTTTTAGATGAGCTTGAACTCTTCTTCTTCCTCTGCTTCAAACCAAATTCTTTGTAGAATGGATTGAAAGGAGAAGCAGGTGATGCAGGAGGACAAGTGTGTCCACTGGCTGATATGAAAGGAGGATATCGTCCCGAAATTTTTTGTCTAGGGAAGATTGAGTTGGTTATAGCGTTGGTTGTATTATCGGGACAGTTGGGTCTGCAAATAGAAGGAAAGGGTCGAACTTTAGGAGGCAAAGGCTCCATCATATGGAAATGAAAGTAGTCCTTTTGGGTTCGAGGAACAAACACAGATTTTTCGACAACATCCGATAATTTTCCGGTTCGACATGAGCCGAATGAGCCACGAAACATTCGAGAGAATCGCATCTTCAATCGGTTTTCCATTAGAGAGAAACAGAGAGAAAGAGTTTATGTGAGAGACAGAAGTTTTTTGAAGAAGGAAGTGGCGGTATTTAGGGAGGGAATATAAAGACACAAAGCAACAGAAAGTGTTTTTATTTTATTTTATTTTTATTATTTTTATTGAGAGGATTTTTTTTTTTATTTTTTATAATGATAAATTAATAAGTAGATACTTTTTGCTGTTTTCCTTCCTCTCTTTTGTCTTGATTAAGAAAAATATAGACTTAGGAGATAATTACACACTAACTAGATCAATGATTAATTAATTATTGACATTTTTTTTATAATTATTTAATATTTATGTTACTTTATTTATTTTGAATATATAAAACTTGTTTATACTAATTAAATTAAATATTTGTTGTTCATTAACCTTGGAAAGAGAAGTTTCTCATTATTGGTTGTATAATTTATATTATATATATTGATTATATAGTCACAAGAAATGGTTGAATAATTAGATATTATTAATATTATATTATAGGGCTAGAAAAAGGTAAATGAGCAAGTCAATCAACTATCTGATTTAGGAAACTCTTACTCTAGATATGGTTACCCAGCAAATGCTAACCAGCCCATCACAGATGAAGTACTTTATATATATATAGGGTATACCTAGGGAGGGGACCAATATATATATATATAATGCTTTTTGTTTTGGAGTTTAGTATTTGAAATTCAAATTGCATGTACTTAATTTATTAATTAAGGAGACAATTAAATTTTGCAAATTATTAACTCTCAAAAAATCAGTTATATGTACTCATCAGTAGCAAACATAATTGATTAAAAAGAAACATGCCTAATTGTATGTATGCATAATGCATCTCTTTGAAAAGAAAAGTACTATAAAATTTTCAACTTGCTAGGTACATATAAAATAGGTAGATGCTAACTCATCTACTCAATAGGATGCAATTATACATTCATGTACTATAGTAAAATTAAAATATAGATTCAACTATTCAAATAAATTTACGCTGTTTTCAACCCACTGCATTTTTTGGTTGAAAATATTATTTTACCGCTGAATTTTGCTCTAATAGAGTGTGAGTTCTCACGCCAATTATGGTGTGGTCTGCAGTACCACATTAATATTGGCGTGATACTTTGTAATATCATTTCACTTTTTACAATTTTTTTTTTTTAAATTACAAAATAATATGAAAGTAATAAAAAAAATATAAAATGAGAGATAAAAAGGAATATTTATAAAATATTTTTTTTGATATTAGAAATGGAATTGATGGTTGATGATAAATTTACTGTAATTATACTATTTTTATGTAAAAATTACTATATTTTAGTGTTATGAGTTGGATATGACCTTACATATGTATTTTATATATATTTATGATATCTTGATTTCACACTAAAGAGTAATATTTAGGATTAACTTTTGGACTATATTTTTAAGTCTAATTTTGCTTTAGTTGTTGGTTTCGGTCATCACAATGTTATAATTTAGTTGTGCTTAAAAAAAATTCTACCTTTTTTTTCTTCTCAAATATTATTTGTGGCTAGGTGTGTTGTTTTTGTAATTGCTAGGGTAACGAAAGCACCTTGAGAATGTGCCTGAGATTGAAAAAGACATATGTGCATGAAGGATGGAAATGGAAGGGTTGTTGGGCAACACCTATATTTTGTTGTGTAGTAGTACCAATGCATATGTCTAAATATCACCTACTGCAAGCTTAATCCACTATTTGGATTTTGGATTTGGAGGTAACCCTAAAACTCAATTATTAGTTAAGTCTTGCATATACAAAGTGTATAAATCAATTTAATGAGATAAAAATACATGTAGTAAAAAAAAGTATCGATTTATTTTCACTTGACAAAAAATAAATAAATAAATCATATTAATTAAAATATCTTATTACTCATTGGTCTGTTGCACGAGATAAACTTATGCATTTGGTGTAACAATAATTTTCTTCCAATTATTTCATACTTGTCCTACTTTATAGCGTTCCATTTTTCTCCCTATATTTGCATTATTTACTTCAAATTCAAATATTAAACCTAAATAACTCTTTGTCCTTGCTGCCAATAAGGTTTAAGTAGTATGGTTGTAATTTAATGAAATCACGAAAGATGTAAAATAAAAAAGTTAACCATTTCTTTTTACTAATTTGATAAGAGATGTAAAATAAAATAACTATTTGTTTTAAAAGAAAAGTAAAAACTAATCCCATTGCCAATATTTTTAAGAAACTTTTTCTCTGAACATATATATGAAGATTTTTAGGCTTATAAAGTTGACATATATGTTTTGATTTGATTGGGAAAAAAAAAGTTGAAAGATTAAAGGAAAAAATGCAAGAAATTAAAGGGGCCCAAAATTCATTTTTCTCAAAGAGAGAAAGAGAGAGTTTTGAAATGTGAGGTTCAGAGTGGAGGACAAAGGTAAACATTGTTACCTTTTCCCTTGTTTTTTGCTGGCAAAATTTAGTAACCTTTTCCATGTTTAATTTTATATAGATTTTCTATAAACTCGTCAATATTCTTTTGTCTAGCATGAACTTTTTACCCTAGATAAATAATATAAAAAAAAAAATGACAAGTGAAGAGGTCTAACTCTTTGGCTGCTTCAAGAAGTTGAATCTTATATAGAGAGTAACTAGTCTTTATATGATCCATGATCTCTATTCCCCATATACATGTATAAATAAAAATAAAAATTAATGAAAATGAAGACCTTATATATATATGTCCACTTCTTTAATTTGTTACAAGAGAATCTAATTTGTTAAGAAGCTTCCAAGAAGACAAAAACAGATGAAAGAATGCAGGTTTTTGCCTTCAAATGCGCCACCAAAAGCTAACAGACAGTTTTGGGTAAATTGGATTCAGCTTTTCAATGTATGAGATTGCTTCAGTCACAATAACAAAACTATTGCCTTGACTTCAAGATTTTCTGTTTCTACTTTTGCCTCTTGTTATTATGATTATTATTATTATTATTATTCAAAAGGCTCTGAAAATTTCAAACCTTTTTTTTTTCCTAATTGGATTCTAGTATTTTGATAAGTGGATTATGACTTTTTGGGTAATTTTGTTTTATTAATTTATTTTCCTTTCATGTGCATTTGTCCTTACATAATTATATTATCCAAATATTTAGCGATTTTTTAAGGAGTGAGTATTTAAAAATGAATTGAACAAGAATAAAAGAGAAGAATCCAGTAGAGTTGTATTTAGTTATAATCACTGCTATCTAAGTGATACATTAAAATTTTTACTTTTTACTCATCTAATTTATTTTTAAATGTATTTATTTTAATTTAAATTAATATTTTTTTAACCAGAAAAACCTAACATTTAATTAAGCCCATTTTTAGTATAGCTGTTTTTTTTAATTATTTAATTTATTATTGTTCTAAAAGAAAAAAAAAATAAATTATTAAAAAAATACAAAAAAAAATAATAATTTCCTTATTTCATCAATTTATTTTTCAAAATACAAACTTTCAATATAATACAATAAAGAAATGTACCCTTCAGTTTTCCTTTTACTTACCTTACAGGCATGTCAACATTAGCATTTTGCAGGAATTGTCCTCTCATGTCCTGAATTTCACTATTGCATACAGTCAATTATGATCCAGTAATTTGCGCACATTTTAGAGTATAATTATGCTAGTGTTAGAAACAATTAGGTAAAAGTAGCATTATTTATGAAAGAGTTTTAATCATTACTCTAAGCCTTTTCATAAATACTCTCATGGTGTCTTCCGATTTTATTTAATAGTCAGATTGAAAGCTAAGCGGTGGTAATTATAAAAAAGTTTTAATCATTAGCTCAATACTTTTTTATAAATCCTCTCATCTAATGCATTTAAATTTGAGAACTCTCAACTTAAGCATTTACAAAAACGATTGTTTATTTCTTATTTTCATACAATGAAATGTGCTATGGTATCTTGAGATTTTTACAACATTATAAAACTGCACCATGATTGCTTAGGCTTGCCTCTTAATCTTTCTTTGAGAGTTTTTGGCATGAAAAAGGAAATGACAATTTTTAATCATGAAATAGGAAAAGAAAAGAAAAGAAAAAAAATAATTAATAAATATTTTTTGTTTGAAAGTTTAAGGGATAAAAAATGATATTAGTTATTAATAATAAAATAGTATTATTAAAAAGTTATTTTTAATAATAAGCAAAAAAAATTTCTTATTCTCTCAATTTTGAAGAAAAAAAAAATACAAATTTAAAATGATAACTAATCTCTTAAAATCATTTCTTATCTAAACTAATTAAACTTCTAAAAAATGGATAACTCTTATCTCATCTCATTTTCCTTTCTTATTCCAGCTCCCAAAAAAGCAACCTATATATGAGCTTTGTTCCTAGCAAGTTACTTATTACATGCTTAAAGTTTTAACACATCACATTACTCTCATTTCCCTTGCATTCTGACTTGATTTAGCTTTGTCCTCAAAGAGAGCCCCAATCTCTTCTAGAGTCTTGCCTTTGGTTTCTGGCATAACCAAATAAAAGAAAATTGTACCAACCACCGTAATTCCTGCAAGCACAAAAAACACTCCCCCAAAGGTTATCTTCTCTGCCACGGTCAAGAAAGTCATCGACACCACCCCGCTCATTAACCGGTTCACCGAAATGGCTAGGCCGGAGCCTTGAGCCCGTAACCTCAACGGAAAAATCTCCGATGAGTAGACCCATGTAATAGGCCCAAGTCCAATAGAAAAGAAAGAAACAAATCCACAAACAGCTACTATACACATTACTATAGCCCACATAGGTTTGCTATTAGAAAGCTCAAGAAACTTAGATCCCAAGCCCAAAACAACCAGAGAAACTGCCATTCCGGCAGAGCCCAACAACAAGAGAGGCCGTCTTCCTAATCGGTCCAAATAAAAGGCAGATAACAAAACAAAGAAAGTTTTAGTACTTCCCATGATCACATTAATACCAAATAGCATTTTCTTGCTATGAATTCCTGCAGCTTTGAAAACTTCAGGGCAATAATATATAACAGCATCATTCCCTGAAGCTTGCATAAAAAAATTAATCCCAATAGCTGCAATTAGCATCCGGCGAACCGGCTGAGATGGTCTTAACAACAGTTCCTTCCAAACACTATGTCCATGCCAACTAGTAGTAGTATTTGAAGAATTTCCATGGGCTGCAGCTTTTGTAATTTCATCAAGTCTAAACTCTGCTTCTTCTGTACTATCAGATATTTTAATCAAAACCCTTTTTGCATCTCCTAATCTACCTCTCATTACAAGCCAACGAGGAGACTCTGGCATTGCTATAACCCCAAAACCAATAATTAAAGATGGGACTGCCGCAAGACCCAACATTAGCCTCCAATTTATATGTTGTGGCAGACCTGATAAAGCATAATTAACAATATAGCCTAAGAGAATTCCAAAAACAATGAAGACCTCAGGGAGAGAAGTGAGAAAACCACGAGTCATAGCCGGAGAGAGCTCGGCACTGTAGACTGGAGCTATCATTAGGGAGTAACCAACACCAATTCCGGCTATAATTCGACCGGCTAAAAGAAAAGGGAAAGATGGTGCTAGACCCATGAAAATTGCACCTATTAGAAAAGTGGTTGCAGCTAAAACTATAGTGTATCGCCTGCCTATATGATCTGAAGTCTTCCCTGAAGCCAATGAGCCTATTAGTGAACATATATTTAAAATACCCACCAAAATCTCTACTTGGGTTGATGAAATTTTCAGATTTTCTTTGATGAAAAGTACTGCACCACTCATCACACCAATATCTGTATATAATTGAAATTATGTTTGATTTTGTTTTAGGATTTGATAAATGATAGAGATGAGAAAAGGCTAAATTGAACTTACCATAGCCTAACAAGATTGAGTTTGTGGATGCCAAAAGAACACAAGCAAGAGCATAATTATTGAGACGGCGAGATTTTTTGGCGCCTTGTGATTCAACGTTAATAGCCTCCATGACAGAACCTGTAATGGGGTTTTCTCTTTTTTTCTTTCTGGGCGAATGAGGCTGAAAATGGGAATTAGGTGAAAGGGAGTTTGTTTGTTTGTTTGTTTGTCTAGATGTGGAAAGAGAAGTAAATTGTATGCAGTGGAATTAAGTACACTTTTAATTTTCCACTTGTTTTTTAAATTTTAAAAATAATTTTAAATGATGTAATTATTGATATAATAAGAGTAATTATATAATTTTTTTACACAATTTATAATATAAAATAAGAGTAATTATAATTATTTATTTTTTATTGTATGATATATTTAAATTATATTAATTTGTATCAAATTTTTTTCTACACAATTCACGTTAGAGGAATGCTAGCCACACTCTCCTTGATCTACCATATTTACTGTTTTCAATAAAATTACTTATAACTTATTTTTTAGGTAAAATTAAATATAGTTATATTTTATTTTCTCTCTCTTTATAATAATATAAGTAATTTTATTGAAAATATTAAATATAATGGATCAATAAAATAAAAAGTATTAAAAGATAGTGTGATTAGCATCCATCTTCACTATCTAAAGTTATCCAAATTTTAAGTGAAAGTAAATTTTCACATTTATGGCAATAAAGTGGCACTGATTTTACACAGGAAAATCAAATCTAGCATTTCCAGTTGACCATAATTTCCTATTTACATATGGTAATTACACCCATTTAATATTTCATTTCACTTGTGTGACTACTTACTAATAATGTCTATCTTAAATTCATAATTTCTCTTCTCCATACTTTTCAGATTTCTTATTCATTAAAATTTCCCTCGATGTATATACCTATCTAATATAATAATTTATTCATATAATTAATTAAATATTTTTATAATTATTAATTTAGGTGTATGAAATAAAAATATATTTATATTGATAAGAATTTTATATAAAAAGGGAAAGTCATTCCAATTTTTCATCAACATATAGTGAGTTGTAAAAATGAAAGAGAGCAACTTCTTGTGTAACTAAACTTAAGGCTGAAATAACTCTTCACGGAATTTAAAAATAAAAAAATTCATGCCAAAGTGATGTGTAGCTGAGAATAGGGTTGTACAAAAATAAAATCCTTATCCATTCATTTAAATCAAGTAATTTGTAAATATATATGGTTGATCATAGTTTAAAAAAATAAACAAATCAAATTTTTTATTTGATTTGTGATTTAATAAAATTTTAAATCATTATAATCCGAACCAATCCAAAATATTAAATATATATATATATATATAAATACATTATAAATTATTAAATTATAATAAAAAGAAATGGATTATTAATTAAATAATCTATTAAAATATTTAATAATATGTTAGAGAATAATTTCATAGTAATTTCATTTAATAATATCTTATATTTATTAAAATATTTCTTTATTTTTTATGTGATCTGTTTTCATTTATTAATTTTTTTTTTGTCTATTTGATATATATATATATATATTTTAAAAAAATCTTAAGATATTTATAAATATTTTCTTTTATTTTTTTACAATTTTTAGAAGTTAAAATAAATGTTAAAGGAAAATCAATTCAAATTTAAAATTGATATAAAATTTAATTTAATCTAAACTGAATTTGATATAAATTTTAAATCTAAAATTGAAATTATTAGTTTCCTATTATTTTAATTTAATTTGATTTCAATTTAAAAATCTATCAAATAAAAAATATGAATTTAGTCTGATATATTATCTTCAAATCGTTCAAATCAATCCATGTATAACCGTAGTTGAGAACAAAACCAGTAGCTATCCTTTTGTTCAAAAACTGCAAAAGGGGCGCCTGGGGTTTCGAAATCTTGATTTGGATTTAACTATCCAAAATATTGAAAAGACCAAAGCAGCCCCAAATGCAAGACAAAACGGGCTTTAATGTTACTCCCACCATATATTACTCATATCGCACTATACAACATTTTTTTTTTTTTTTTGGCCAAAGCACTATCCAAGTTATCAATAATAATAATAAGCTCTGGCCATGCCCATTCAGATTGATATTTAAATTAAATTAAATTATTATTTCGTCCATAAAATTTCAACTAATTTACTCATTCATTTATATTTTTTAAGAAACTAAAATCTTTTCATTCCATCGTATTATTTAATCATTCTGTTCATTTTTTATATTTTTCATTAAATTTGATGTGAAATAATTAAAATGTCTTTAAAAAAAAAATTCCCACAAACCTAACAGAACAAAAAATTAAAAAAAAAAAACTAAAACAATAATTTTAAAAGAAAATTCTTTGAACACATTGTGAATCAAAATTATTGTTTTACCTTTTTTTTTTTTTTTTTTTTTTGTTCTGTTTGGTTTGTGAAAAAAGTTTTTTTTTTTTTAACACATTGTGAATCAAAGAGTATTAGAAATTTAAATTCAAAAAAAAAAAATTGTAATGAAAAAATAACCATGAGAAAGACAGTTAATAAAACTTGATTAATGATAAGAGGAATTTAGAGTTTATAGAGGATTCAATTACTAAAATATGTAGCCAGCAATCAAAGCAATTAGCAAATGCAAAAGAGGAAAAAAAAAACATTTGAGATTTGAAAATTAGGTTTACTTGGTGGTTGTAAAAATAAGGTTATTTTGGACATAATTTATTATTATTTTTTTAAAAAACTTTTTAATGAAAAAATATAAAAAAAAAATAGACGGAATAAAAATGAATAGACGTCTTAATTAGTTTTTCAAAAAGTAAAAACGAGTTATTTTATTAAGTCAAATTTTAGAGACAAAATAATAATTTGCGTTTGAAATTTTAGCAAAAAGTAGTATAATTATTTATTATATTGCATAAAAGATTTAATGCATGTTACTTTTTTAAAAAAAAATATTGTGAGAATAAAAATTGAAGAAAAAATGTAAATGATGTTGTCACATAAAATAATTTTCTTTTCTTTTTTGCCAAAAGATATTTTATATACATTATTTCACATTATTATTATTATTATTATTTTTTTGTCAAGAGATGATTTATATACAACATACAAGATTTTAAAATACAGAACTGAACCATGCCAAAATATATTTGCTAATTGCAAAGTAATCAAACCAAACAATTCCATGATAACTATCCATATTAATGAGAATATAATTTGAGACCTCTTGATTTGTAGATTTTTTATTACTTGACTAAAGTTTCATTAGATGAAATAATTGGAAAAAAATGGGATGGATAATAAATTTCAAGAATAATTTAGTTAATAAGAATGAAGATATACAAAATTAGAATTTTCAATCATTCAATCAAATCAAAAACATTTTTAATTACATTCGAAAAGAATAATATAAAAATTGAAAGTTGAGGATAATTGGTGATGGTTCAAAAGAGGGTTTTACAAGTAGAATTCAATTTTTCTGACACTGAAAAGCTGAATCTAAAAAGCATAGTCATGCAAAAGCAGTATACTGAAATGTACCTTAGCACCATAATGCTAATACTTCAATGTGGTCATGGATTGGGAAGTGGGAAGCCAATTGTTTCATAGGTACATACGTCTTCTATATTGGAAAATGAAAATCCTGCCAAGATAAATTATTAACAAATATTTCCCCCCTCACTTTAAAAAATTTCACTAAAATTAAAAAATAATTAATTAGCTTTAATTTTAAGAAAAAAAATAATTAAAATACTAAAATATCTTTAAAATTGTATTGAGTATTAATAACGTTGAATTAATATGGATAAGAGTAAAATTAATAAAAAAAATTTAAATTTTATTAATTATATAAAAGTGATAATTAAATGAAATTTTAAATATTCTCAAAAACATCAGTTATAAAGGAACGGAGGGAGTAACAAACAAGCTGTTTAAGACAATCAATCAGTAATTTTTTTTTTTTTTTTTTTTTTTATTTCTCTTCCAACCTACACAAAGAATCAATGGAATCTCCTACCACAGTTTTACAATATGACACCACATAATGCATATCTCTTAGGTTGCATTCAATACATTAGATTGGACCAAATAAGAGAATCTCTCACACTTCATCTCATATAAAGCATGAATGCAACAACAATTCAACCAAACCTATATACCTCTCTTACAATCCCTAATTTTAAGGAATCTAATCTCCCCTCAAGTTCTAAGCTACTAAGGTCCTCTACTTCCAAATTGGAAGGCACAACTATGTGAAACTGCATTGTGGGTGGGTAAATTTTGAGTTAACAAACAAAGTGTCTTTCATTCTCAGGGACTTCATCTTCAAAGAGAACTCCAATCTCTTCCAAGGTCTTGCCTTTAGTTTCAGGCAAAAAGAAATAAATGAAAACGGTGCCCACTACCATAATTGCTGCAAATGTAAAAAACATTCCTCCAAATGATATTACCTTGGAAATGCTCAGAAATGACATGGCCACAATCCCACTCACCAACCTGTTAACTGATATTGCCAAACTTGAACCTTGGGCCCTTAACCTCGTTGGAAATATCTCTGATGAGTAGACCCATGTCACTGGCCCAAGTCCAATTGAAAAGAAGGATACATCAGCACAAACAGCTACTATACACAAAGCAATGGCCCACACAGGCTTGAAATCTGTTTGCTCTAGATATTTGGAGCCTAAGCCCAAGGCAACCAATGAAATACCCATCCCAGTTGAGCCCAACAACAAGAGGGGCCGTCTCCCAAACCGGTCCAGGAAAAGAGCTGAAACCAAAGCAAAGAATGTTTTGGTTATACCCATGATTATTGTAACCCCTACAAGCTGTTGCCTGCTCTGGATTCCAGCGTTCTTGAATACTTCAGGGCTGTAATATACAACAGCATCATTTCCTGAAGCCTGCATAAAGAAGTTAATTCCAATAGCAGCAATGAGAATACGGCGAATGGGGCGAGATGGTCTAATCAATAACTCCTTCCAAGCACCCTGCCCACGCCAACTGCTTGAAGCAGATACATGGGTCAAATCCTTGAAAGCTTTTATCATTTCAACTAATCTCAATTCTGCTTCCTCTTCAGAATCTGACGTTTTGATCAAAACTTTCTTTGCATCACTAAACCGGCCTTTCATGACTAGCCATCGAGGAGACTCGGGCATCACCAGAACACCTGAAGCAACAATTATAGCTGGCAAAGCTGCTAGTCCAAGCATTAGTCTCCAGTTTATGTTCTCGGGAAGACTTGATAGAGCATAGTTGGAGACATAACCGAGTAGAATTCCAAAATTAATGAAGACTTCAGGGAGGGAAGATAGGAAGCCTCGAGTTGTAGCTGGGGAGAGCTCCACTGAATAGACTGGAGCAATCATTAGGGAGAAGCCAACGCCAACACCAGCTACTACCCTTCCAGCCATTAGACATATGAAAGATGGCCCAAGTCCCATTAGAAGTGCACCAATCAGGAACGTGGCTGCAGCCAGGATAATGGTATAACGTCTGCCAATATAATCAGATGTTCTGCCCGATGCAAGTGATCCGATCAATGAACATACGTTAAGGCAACCTACCAAGATCTCCACTTGTGTTGATGTGATGTTGAGGTTGTCCTTGATGTAGAGCACTGCACCACTCATCACACCAATGTCTGCAGATAACAATTTCAGCATCATAAATGTTTTCTAATTTAACATTCCTTCTCGTGGGATCTAATACCTTTTAATTGTACATCTTAACATGGAAATCACAACATTAAGAGGGAAAAATCTCAATTGAAATGACTAAATGACTAAAAAAAACTTACCATATCCCAAGAGAATAGAATTTGAGGAGGCCAGAATGGCACCAGCAAAAGCATACTTGTTAATGTGAATCTTTCTGTGATTTGAAACACCAAGTGGTGCCTTGTGTTTTTGGGATCTACCTTCAGCAGCATCTTTGTGCCATACCTTGTTTCCTGTCTCATTTTTCAGATCAGTTTCTGAATCAGGAAGTGGATGGTAGTAGCTATGTTTGTCTGATTCAAGGGGAGACCTGAATTGCATGACTTGAAGATTGAATGCCAAAAAAACTGATATTTAGAATACATTACCACAAGTGGCTCAACTTGAGACAATTTTTTCCATTATACCATTTAGACTTAATGGAGAGAGAAAAAAAAGAACACATGTTTATATGTCTCCTTCAAAAGGGTGGGAAGTGGAATAAGAGAAAGCACATTTCTTTTACCTTTCAAAAGCCACTTTTTTAGAAGAACGCATGCCAGGCACACTTCTTTACAAGCTATTAAAAGAGAGAGAACTCAAATGGATCTACCTACCTAACACTTAACAGCAATTACCTGCACCTTTCTCTAATTACATTTTCAACTTAACAAGCTCACAAGGGACAAACAGAGCCCTGTAACAATGATTTTCTTCTAAAAAATGTGTTTTAAGGAGGCTAAAGAGGTACAGATAGCAGCCTAATCATGGAAAGGTCAATGACTACACATGCTTTTCTTAATTATACACTTGTGGTCAAAATGATAGCTGTCTCGTACCATATCCAATAAAACTAAGCAATATTGGGACACGTTTGAGGACACAAGATCTTTACGTATATACAGGTAAGGAATAAGAGGATTTAAGTGTGGATAAAGGTAGATTTCCAGCATGGTGCGGCCTCTTTGAATTAGAAGCTAAAGAACCCCACTGCCTAGAGGTTTCAAAACTTGAAGCCAAGCCACCAGTAGTTAACATCTTAGTTCCACAATTTGACATATAATAGCTATAGCATCAGTGTGAACACACATCTCAAAGAGAATATGCCATTTTTTATTTTTTTATTTCAAAGGTAGGCCCAGTACAGGCATTGAAGCAAGTCCATTCCAATGAAAACAATTAGTGAATCGAGGTGCGCTAATCTTTTTTATTATTATTATTATTATTTTCTGTAATTTAATATATGCTATTGTGCTTTGACCATTTTATAGTTTCTAGTCAAGATGACACTAAATCATTCAATATCTATCTAATTTTTCATTAATTCCAAACGATCCAACAAATATTCTCTAAACAATTCAAAGCTATTGTCTTATCTATATCCATATTCAATTTCCAAAAAAATTCATATTTCACATCTATGATCTATCACCAATGACAAAACGTGATACACATTAAAAAACACAGATTGCTCAAATAAATAAATAAATAAAATGAAGAAGAGAGATAGATATTTAAAAAAATACATGAGAACCACAATGGCCAAGCTTGATCACTGGCACCGGGGAGGAAAAACAATATTTTAAAGTTAAAAACAATATGATTCTCATGGTCCAACCAATATAAGCAGATCAAGATTCTGATGGACACAAAGAAAACCCTAAAGGGAACGAATAACAATTCCTTAAAGTCATATTATGCATATACATGGTCCCAATATCAGATTCCTTCTCATTTTAATCTTTTTTCCTAGGTTTTTTTTTTCCCAAGGAGCAACTTCTTAAGTTCTTATGGAGGGCCCTGTAGTGCTGAATCACTCAAATTGCAGCTTGAGGGACAAATGAATTGATTTGCAAGCAAGAAAATTTCACATGGCACCAACTCCAACCCATCCTAAGCAACACTTACTATAATTTGTACAACTGGACATGGTGAGCAAATGCTTCTAATCACAGTTAGGAGGTTGTCCATAATATACAATTTGATAATATAAATATAGTTTATGCAATGTATTCATTCATTTCTAATTCGTATCTCTTTAAATTGATCTCAAGTCTGAGGTCATAGGATCCATGGTTGAAATATAAAAGAAGGATTAGTTGTACCATATGTCTATCCCAAGGCTGAAGAATGGAGAAGAACAAGGAAGTAAAAGTTTCTAATTTCAATTTTTAATGAAGCCCACAACCAGAAGACTACCCAGGGCCAAAAAAAATAAACAGCTGAAATTGAAATAATGATCCAGAACCAGTACATAATATGATCATCCATTTTAAGAAAAATAATATATTATATAAGGGTGATTGAAGCTGAATCAGATCCATACCTATAAAAGCATTTATTTTTTTAATCAAATAAAAACATTTGCTTAACATCAAAAAAACTAAAAAAAGCTATCTTCCTGAACTTGAGGTTCAATCTTTGTTTATTTATATGGATTGGATACAAAGATATCTCTAGAAAAATATGACAATCCCTAAATATCTGCCACTTGCTTCCATCTATGACTAAGATCAATTTACAGTTCCTTCAGCAGATGAAGGAACTGGTCCCACAGTGCAGAAACGTACACAAAGAAACCAACAGAGAACAGTGTCCTATATTTATATATCTTTCTTTTTTAAATCCAATCTCCATTATTGTTATCATTGATGACCTTTTCTTTTTTAACTACTTTATGCCTGCATTTAAGCACAATGCAAATCTTGTGCTCAATAATTAATAATACAAGTTAAAATAAATTTTACAAGGTGACAGGTACACCCAGCCACATCAACCTGAATTCAAATTTTTAGATGAATTATGCATCTTTTGGCCACTACTGGGGGAAAACACAATGCATCATGAAAAGCTCAGCAAGGTCCCACATCATTTTCTTTTCTAAAATATTAATTATTGTATAATATATAATGTAGTTCTTCAATACAAACCTCAATGCTAAGATAAAATTTTAGATATGAAGTTATAATTTTGGAGTGACTGATTCTTGTGCAAGCAATTATTGCAAATTCATAGTATTTTATTGCAAAGCCATTGCTAACATCCACAAAGCCCAACCCAGAATGTATCCCCACCCGAGACAGCTCCCTTTCAAATTTCTTTTGATTTGCCTACCCCACCCACCTAATTGATGCTGGATTTCTGTCTTTTCAGTAGAAACCCTGGGCCCTAGTACTTATATTTAGGTGAAAATACTTGACAAGAAAGTTCAAAAGGCAACAGGAATTTGAGAGTAAAGTCGTGAATAAATGCTGCTTAGAAAAAATAACCTGTCAATATGATGAAATAAATGATCTACAAACAAAATAATTAGTTAAGATTTTGAACACTGGAGAATATTTGGTATTCAGACTAGTGTAGGGGCAGAACATCTCGACCAACAGATAATTTTAAAAGATGACACAAATTAATCAATTTGAGAACATAATAAGTTAATAAAGACTCGAGAAATCAAGCAAGCAACAAACAAAGGCAAGAACTCAGATTAAGATGGGGCTCTGCAAGCAATTTGTAACACAGTGATTGTTCTTGAAAAGACATACCTGATGGCCTCCTGCAATTGAATCAGTAGTCAAGACACCACACAAAGAATTGGGAGGATAACAAAGACTTCAGCTTCTGCATTTGTTCATGAACTTTTGAATCATTTGTGTATCAAGTTTCAAATGCCTTTCTGCAATTGCAGAGATCTTATGATATCCCAAAAGATGCAATCATAATAAATCATAACAATCCAAAAGGGAAATATATATATATATATAAATTTGCGAAGTAGGAAACTACCTTGAATGACACAATTTTAAATGCTTACTAATCTCAAGAATCAACCATAATTGCCTTATTTGTCAGTCAACTTGGTCCCATATACTTGAAATATCTTTGGATTGCTTTCCTAGTAATCTGTAATAGCACCCAAAATTCATAAAATCTACAGAGACACGCATACATATACACCCTGAGAAATAGATTGAAATTTATTAGCATCTCTAACTCATAATTGGCAATTTTTACAGAAATAACAAGCAAGTTGGCTTCTGATGAAGTCGAAGGGACACCTATGAAGATGAAGAAGAAAAGGGTTTTGGATAAATAAAGAATGAGTTATTCAGATAAACATTGCCCAGAAACAAATAATTTAACACTGGTTTAAGCCTTTTAGGAATTATTATAAACATATAAAAATTGCAAAACCTGCCATCCATTATGTATTATATTAAATTACAAGACCTATAAATTCCAATGGAAGCAACAACTTTGGTGTGCAAAAAAGAATTAAAAACCCAAAAGAACATTTAATCATGTAGAAGAAAATAAAAAATATATATATAAATCTTCGTTAAACTTCAAGAAAACATAAAGAGTAATAATGTAAAAAAATAGACAAACCCGATTAAAATCCAAGAAGAAATTAAACACTGTTAATTACAAGCCTGGAACTCAGCAAGAGATACCCAAATAACAAAAAAGGATAAAAAAGAGAGATAAAAGGGATTAACTTTGTTTTCGTTTTCTTCGGTTTGTTTATTGAAGAAGAAGAATCCTCCATTTTTCGAACCTCTTTAAAATAGCAAAGGCGTCGAATTTAATTTTGGGTTTTTAAATTGGCGGCACCTCATGTCCTTATCTTCTGAGCTCTCACCCATAAAAGCAACGTCGTTTTGATGGGTGATGCTGGCAGCCTTGGCATGTGTCTTGTTCTGGTTTCAGAGCTTCACACCTGTATCATCAAACCACCGAAAGAGCAGAGCACTCAATAAAATCACCCCTCCATTGCTCAAATCACTCTAGGGTTTCTCTGCAAACTGCGAAGAATATGGTATTATCAATTTGTTGTGTGAATTGCAACTTTGTTCACATCTAAATGCGCTGCAACTAAATATATGGACTATGATATGGTGGTATTTTTTATTGGGCACAGGGAAAAGGAACAGGAAGCTTTGGGAAGAGAAGGAACAAGACACACACACTTTGCTTGAGGTGTGACCGCCGCAGCTTCCATTTGCAGAAGAGCCGTTGCGGTTCTGGTGGGTACCCTGCCGCTCGTCTGAGGAAGTGTAAGCTTTGTCATATATAATCAATTTCTTTCTTTTCTGGTCTGGTTTGGTATTAAAGTGTTTGCGGAATTGTTTAGATAACTGTAGCTTTAAGGCGATGAGGAGGAAGACAACAGGAACTGGAAGAATGAGGTATCTGACATATGTTGCTGTTGCATTCAAGACCAACTTCAGAGAAGGTATTGCTATTGCTACCTTCTTTACATTTCTCTTGTTCTGTTTCTTCATGGTTAGTTTCTTGTTCGTTCAGGTACTTGGGCGGCTCCAAGGAAGAAGGGGGCCTCATCATCATCGTAAAATCAGAACTCAGGGGCCAGAGCTACTATCTCTGTTTCTTTGTCTTATGCAGAACTGTAACTGCTCAAGTTCAGTTTTCATGGTTGACGGTTGTAAATTGTACAAGATGTCTGTTTCTTCGTACTCTGTTTTCAAACTATAGTTTTAACATCATTAACTGTTATTAAAAGCAACAATATGATGTGTATAAAAGAATTTACTGTTTATATTATTTGGCTTACACAAATAAATCAGAGTTGGTTTAATCAATTTCATAATATGTACAACGCAAGCAGCAGCATAGCCAGATTTTTTTCTTTTCTCCTTGTTGATATTAATAATATTGATTAATTTCAGAAGCTATCTGGGAGATCCAGTTCACTGTAGTGCCAAAAAACAGCTCCCAAAACCAAAGATCTAAGGCAAGGACCGATGAAAATATGAGCAATGCCAAAGTTTGGTAGCGGTTCAGTGGCCAACCTAAAACTTCTGCCATCCTTGTCAGGAATGGGAGGGAATTGCTTTCTAAATCGCGGTTTGTTATCGCCCAAGCTGTTATCCACTGCACTTGGGAAGGGATCAAATCGAACTCTTCTCGCAGGCGCCTTCCCAAGTCTGGCATATGGCCGCCACCATACAATATGGCAATCTTGTTGTGGCCATCATCAATTGCTCTTACAAGGGCCTCCACTGCAGCCTTGTTCCTCTCACCAATGATGACTGATCCCTCTTCTACATCCGCTGTCACCTGCGTGAACCTTCCCAGATATCCCTCAAGTCAATCATCAGATTAAAAGGTATTCAAATAAAAGCAGGCTAATCTCAACTTTTGAGAATTTATTTTCTAGATGGATGATAAACTATTCTCCTCCAATACCACAAAATGCCAACCTAAAAAAACCTTTGGTGCTATCCTCTGACCTTGCTTGTTTGACGGCTATTACATTTCACAAAGAGGCCTCTTTTAGATTTCATCTTGAGCTTTGTAGAGCTCAGAGAATCACAGAATTGTAGGAAAGCTGCACTTAGGGGTCAACAAGAAAACCAACCAAACAGCAGAAAACTACTGATGATAAAGTTATTTTGGATATACTCTACATTTTCCATCTAAAACTACCCTAAATCCCACCTCCAAAATCTACCACAAAATCCAAACATGAGGTAAGAATAACATGTGATGTCACACCTCAAAGCTAAGGCAAAATTCTTATTATGTGAAACCAATATAATAAATGGGCAGCACTTACTCAGATGTTAGTCGCTTTGCCATGAAAACCTTCATTGCTGCACCAAAGTCAAGCCTAGACAAGGCTTCTAGCTCTGGATATTCTGATGCCTGACTTCCCACTTCGCAAACACTTCCAATAAGGAAAAGGCCTACAAGTGGCATAGGAAGTACACGAGAAGCCCATAGAAGTTTGGATCTCCAAGGACCAAGGTCTTCTGGAATTGTAGGCTGCACCATGGCTTTAGTTGATCGGATAGTCATATCTCTCGCAAATGTGAAGAAACTTTCACCTTTTTCATGCTGAAAGAATATGAAAATAACATCACTTGCAAATTCAGCCCTCTCTTCAAATTTCATACTACGAAAATGTACTAATACAACAAAATGGTAGCATGAAGCCATTTATGACAGGGTTAAATTGACTCCTCAAATTTTGTGCAACATTCACAACCACTTCTGCGGCAAATATCAAGAAGTTTTGGCATTATTGGGAGGGACACCCAGTAAAGTAGAAAATGGTGAGAAAAGTGATTAAGCTAAATTCATTTCAAAAGTATCCTACTCTCCTGCATTTTATGAATTCAAACTGAATAGACAGTAAATTTAACCTGTAGTAGCTTAAAGGTCTCATAGTCAAGATCTGCATGATACCAATTCTCAGCTTCATAATCAAGACAGTCTAACTGGAAATCAAGCATAAGGATCCGAGCCATTTGTCGCTGAATGAACCCTAGAATGTTGAATCCTCTTGAACGTGAACCTTTCAGTCTCTTTGTAGCAGTAGAGTTTCTTCTATTTTCTAAACTCTCCCTACTAGCCACCATCTCATAAAGGACACAATCATAGGGTTCAAGTTCCTTCTGGAGGGTGGTGAAGTAACTACATATAAGCATTCAAATCATTCAAACTCGTATGATTGAGAGAAAAAAATCTTCCTAGGCAAATGGATGAACAAATCACCAAGTTGTTAAAAACAATAGATGTGGAAAACATCACAAAACAAAAGTGCCATGGTTGGCTCAAGCCAAAAGACAATCCTAGCCCATTGACGGGACTCCTAAAATGAGTTAATTAAAAGTTAAAACAGGGAGGTTTTCTAGAACCAGAAACAGAATCATTCCTTAAACTCCCTATTTAGTCTAAATGAGTTCCACACAATTTTGTGAAAATTCATTTGAAAGTTCATGTTTTCATATTTTGTATGAAAGAAAAAATTGTTTATTTCACTCTCGTGAATTCATTTTTATGGAATTCAAAGTATCTAACTAAAATTATATCATTTATAAATAAATTTTATACTTCAAATTCATTTATACCAAAAACGAGGAAATTGCAAATATAAACAACATTCTAAACCTTCACAATTTAAGGAAACAGAACATCATGTAAACTACATGTCAAAATTAAATTAAAAAAATGAGGTCAATACTCAATATAAACCAATTTCCAATCAAATTATAAATACAACAAAACAAGTTTACAAAAAAACCAAGAAGATCCCAGATTGAGAAAAAGAAAAAGAAAAAAAAAAAAAAAAAAAACGTACTCTTCATCCGCAATGTGAATGGTGGAAACCAAATCAACCTGCACAAACGCAAAAACAACTAAAACAATTATCATCTGGCATATATAAAACATCAAATAAATAATTGGCAAGGATGGTAGGTACCCGAAGAAAAGGGTTGAGAAGAGACCAAGGGAACCTCTTTCTGTAACTAACAACAGCAGTCTGCAACTCACCACTGCTCGTATCAGAAGCTCTCTTGAACCTCATGAAATCCGCAATCGAATTGTTTTGCAAAAACGGCTCCGCGGAGCCATCTTCGATGGACTGACTATTAATCGAAGAGAAAGCCAAGATTTTGGAAGATTTTAAAGGCAGAGAAGGTGGTTTAGAGAATCTAAGGTTGGATTTGAATGGGATAAAGGTAACAGAAGTGGAAATGGAAGATGAATCAGAGCTACAACTCGAACTTGAAGGAAATAAACATGTGGGTGAGAGTATTGATAGTGAACTGGAAACTACTATCACCATGCTCGCTTCTCTCCTACGCTCGACGTCAGAGAGAGAGAAAAAGAGAGGATTGTGAGTGTGCAACGTGAAATTCTGGGTTCTCGAGAGGCGAGCCTCTCTGGTTCTGGTTAAGTAGCCAGTAGCCACACTTGCCGTGTATTTTTTTTTTTTTTTTAATAATAAATTAATAATGACAATATCTCATTAGACGACAGGTCTCAGAAACAACCTGAGCAACTAAATGAATGACATGTCGTTTCATTTTGGAGTGTTTCGTTCTAGGATATCATACTCAGTTTTCGCTTGCACGCAAAAGGCCCAGACTTTTTTTTCTTTCAATTTTCACGAGGGAAAGCTCAAAGTCAAAAGTAAGTATACTTTTACTTGGCCGTCTCTATTAAAACCCTAAAATTGCAAGTAACAAGAGTCAAGAGGTTAAATTTTCTGAATCCTTTATCATATCTTATAAATTGTTTGTAGAATATTATCAAGGATAGAAAATAATAAACTTCAACATATGTATAAAACAAAGAAAAGTTTTTTAAGGAATTACTACTATGAACCAATTGTTGCAAAGCCATAGTTTAAAAAAATTTAAAATAAGTTTGATATCTACAAAGTACAAATCAAACAATCAAATTAATGAATCAATAAAAATGCAGAGGAAAAAATTAACAAAAAGAACATCCATTCATACCACCACTAGCAACTAGCAGGAAGATACCGAAATGAACCTCCGGAACAGTAAAATACACTAGCTGGCTGCTAAAATTATAGCTGCAACTTTTTCTTCTTATGGTCATTTCCTTTTCCTCAATACTGCGATAACAGCTTAAGGCCCGCTTCTAAATCCTCCAAGGTGATGGTTCGTAGTTCATCAGTATCTATACAATCAAAATCCAGCCTCAAGTCTAAATTTTCTCTAGCATTAACTAGCATTGTATCTACTAAACCTCCATTCGTCTCCATACGTTGCTTTTTTGATGTTTCTCTCTCTATCAGTGTTGCAATGGCATCTATACTGCATTTAGAATGTAAATTAAATCCATACAACATACCATCTTCTTCTTGATTTTCCATCTTGATAAAGACTATCTTGGCTAAATCTTCAGAAGTGAAGTCATCAAAATGGAAAAACTTTGTAACCCTTCTACAGAAACCTTCATTAGAAGCTATTACACGTTTCATTGGTTCGCTGTATCCAGCAAATATGACTACAACTTTCCCACTGTCCATAACAGACATGATTTCTTCCAAGGCTTCTAACCCGTAGTCCTTATCGTCTGCTTTCTGCATTGGTATAAGCCGATATGCTTCATCCACAAAAAGGATTCCTCCCTCCGCTTCTTTAATCTGCATAAAGGACTCATAAATTAATTAAATCTAATCTACCACTGGAAGGTACTTATAGTGTCCCTACCAATAAAAGGAATTTAGCAACCACAGTTGTGTACCTTCTTCCTAGTCTTTGGTCCGGTATGGCCAACAAATTCGCCAACCAAATCCGTACGTTGAACTTCTGTTACCCTGTCAGTTGGTAGAATACCCACCAAATGAAGTAATCTTCCAAGTATTCGAGCTACCATGGTCTTACCTGTAGAACATAAATATATGAAATGCATCTCTCTACAACTTAATCAATGAGGTATTTTAAAAAAATTAAGAAAATTGAAACTCTCATAAAATATTGAGAATATAAATCCACTGGATGTTTTCTAGTACTTCTCATCTACTCTTCTCAACCAAAAGCTGATATCTCTCAATACCTTAGGATAAACTAATCTGGGTATAGAGAAGAAATAAATCAATCTGGATATTTACATTTACATACTAAATACTCACAGGGTTAAGTTTTGTCATGATAAGAACATTATGGAATGTAACTAAGTCACTATATAGCATCAAATTCAGACAGCTGGCTTGCAATTTACATTTGAATGTACATGTAGCATTAATTGCAAACATGATAAGAAGCAACAATTAATGGAGGTTTAACATACAATATTGATATGACATGATTTACATATAAACAGTAGAAAAATATTGGAACCAAAAGGGAGAATTATCTAGAAATGGGCTATGGTTTAACAATAAATGGCCCAAAAAACCATGAAATGTTCAAAAAAGATGGGAACCAAATGGAAATGGAGGGTGGAAATTCTGAAACACTTGCCAAACAAATACTAGTTTCTTAACCAAGTAAAACATTAGAAAAGAACTCATATAGCCAACCCCAATTAATTTGAGTTTTTCAGTTTAAGAAACAATGCTCAAACATCATGAGAAAGTCCTACAGTACGGGAGCCAATGGCATAGAAAAAGTAAAGAAAATTTATTTGCATTTTCTTTTAATTAATGAACTAAAAACTCTGTTAATGAGGCATAAAGAAATATCATCATGATCCAATCTGGCCAACAATTACCTGTTCCAGGATTTCCCAGAAAAGCCATATGAGGAGGTCTTCGCACACCCACTTTTAGCCCAAGGGCTCTGCGCCTCTCATCCAAAAGCATCCCCTTTGCCCATTTTCTTAGTTGTACCTTGAGCTCACGCAACCCGACTATGTTAGATAATGCATTTTCAAGTTCTTCCATCTTAGCTTTTGTTTCACTACACGCTTCAAGAGCTCTTTTTTTTCTCTGCTCTTCAAGATGCCATTGTAATAGTTTGCGCAACTTCTCACTTCCTGGACCTCGTGAGAGATGATTCATAGGAGTCATGCCCTCCTGCAAATATAACATTACACAAATCATTACCATTCCATAACATATAAAATTAAAAGAAAAAGGAATAAGTTGAGCAATGGCAATCTGAAATACATTGTCCTTAGCACTGCAGTCAGCATTGTACTCTAGCAATGTCTTGACAGTTGAGCAGTCGTCTGATCTGATTGAATACCAAACAGCAAGGTGCAATGGTGTCATCCCATTCTGCATGAATAAGGGCAAAAAATAAAAAGCAGCTTAAATTAGAAGAAGAGTACTGCCACACTTCCCAGTTTTGATCTTAAACCAAACCAAGAACCTATATATAGAAAAGGCAAAGAAAATGTACATTTGCTTTGGCTTCAACAAAAGCACCATGGGCAAGAAGTAATTGTGCAGCATCATTGCACCCATTCTTTGCTGCCATGTGTAATGGAGTTTCTCCATACTGCAAAGGTCAGCACTCAGGTTTAGATCAGGAAATTCAATCAAGAGAAGCTTACATGAAGTTTAAAAGAAACTATAGTACAGTCATTACACAATTTGCTCATGAAAAGTGAACATAATATGCATGTCCTGCTTACCATATTCTTGGCTTCCAATTCAACCTTCTCTGCTCCTCGCCAATCAAGCAGGAATTTAATTATCTCAGCCCTGTTATTTCCAGAAGACACATGAAGTGGAGTCTGTGCCATCTGCAATCGGGGGAAAAAAAAACTTAGAAGGGAGATGCATGCTCTTTTCTCTAAACTCAGATTATGGATTCTCAGCATTTATACCTGTTAAGAATCAATCTCACATTGAAAAAAATACACTACAAACACATGAGTATATAATGGTTTGAACTTAACTACCTAATTAGTTAGTTCTAACATTTTAGCAATGGTTAACTCAAATTCATTAAATCCAATTCATTTGTGAGTTTAACCTATACACAATTCAAATCACCTCTACTATTTCAATTCAATTTCTATCATGGTATCAGAGCAAGTTTGGCCCGGTTCAATTTCAATCACCCGGTGTCCGTCTGGATGTCCAGTCCCAGCGGCCCGGTCCAGTGTTGCCGCTACATTCAAATTTCAATTTCAGGGGGAGGAATTCAATTTCAAGTGGTCAACTGGAAATTCAAAGCCCAGTTGTCACTTGAGAGGGAGTGTTAAGAATCAATCACACATTGAAATACATGAATATATAATGGTTTGGACTTGACTACCTAATTGGTTAGTTCTAACATTTTAGCAATAGTTGACTTAAACTCATTAAACTCAATTCATTTGTGGGCTTAACCTATACCCAATTCAAGTCAACTCTGCCCTTTCAATTCAATTTCTATCAATACCCAACTCTTAATTTTAACTACAGAAAACATCAAAGACAAATCAAGTTTATGGAAAATAAATGGTGGATGAAGCTCAACATCTGACAACAAGAGCCTCAAATAAAAATGAAGTTAAAGCTGATACATATACAAACTGCAGAAAATTTTCAAAAACTGCAGTAAAATCTGATTAATCCCAAGAAATATATAACATACAAAATTTATGGTTCCAGTAAAATTATACAAACAGAATGTGGTATCTTAGCAAGCATGAATTTTTCAAAAACTCATCAATCTAATTAGTAACTAAACAAAGTTAGAACGATAAAATTGGAGAGGAAGAACAGCAATTGCTCAAAGTTGCTATCACTGATAGCAGCAGGTAACATGTGTGTCCCAAGGGACAAAATTGCAGACAACAGAGTTAATTCAACTAAATATACCAAGTCCAGATCCTTCATAACCTAAATGATTGAAATGAATATCAATATTAAAAGATAAATGAAGTATCTAAACCTCATGATGTCCTGCTATGAGTTAGACACCCATCTCTATATAGTTGTGTTCATAATAGATCAAGAATTTCTCCATAATCATACAAAAACCTCTACTAGCTAATTGTCTATACTTTGAATCCTAAATCCAACTGCACCATATCTCAATTAACATATCAAATTTATCTACTAAATGAGACAGAGAATGAGGAATCACAATTTTCAATGTCAGAAGCTAAAATCTGCACAAAAAAAAAAAAAAAAAGGTTGAGCAAGCAAAATCAAACAATTAACGAAATGGATCCAAATTCATCCATGCAAAAAGTCAAATTCAAACACAAACACAACAAAATTAAATGAATAAAAACACTCAAAAGTCATTGAAGCAAAATGTTGAAAGATCTTTAATCATTTGAAATAATACCGCGTAAGAGAAAAATAAAAAACAAATTAATTAAAAATTGAACACATTTTAGAAAAAAAAAAAGATATGAGATCTTACAACAGGATTTCTTTCATTGAGAAGAGAAGGATTAGACCGGAGTAGCTTCTGGAATCCACTAAGATTTCCAGACTGGGCGCAGCCATGAATGGTGGCAGGTCTTGAAGATCTAGACCGTTGATCTTGATGAAAAGCCTCCATTATTGGTTATCTGCCGAGATATTCTTGTTTCCTGGTAGCTTTCTTCTCTCCCAAACAAGAAAGGGAGAGAGAGAGAGAAAATGGAGAGAGAGACCGCTTGTTTTTCTATGGCGAGTCTTTAGCGGTCAGGAAATCCTTCTTTAGTCAAAAATCTTACACTACCACTCCCTGTGTGCCTGCTCTGTCCAATTCTTGTTTCTTTTTCAAACCAAAAAATCAAAAAAATGGAACCACTCATTTTAATTCTATAATCACAAAAATGCCCCTCCCTAAATTTCTTTTTTTTTTTTTTTAATAAAACTTAATCGCGACAATTTTAATTTTATTGATAAAATTAATACTTACAAAAAAATCTCAATAATGTCTTACAAATTAACATGATTTAATAACTTTGTGAGTTAAATACAAAAAAAAAAAAAAAAAAAAAACTTTATGAGTTAATACCATTATAATTACCTTTAAAATTGTGAAATTCTTTGAATTTAAATTTTAATTAGAATTAAATTCAAAAATATTTTTTTTTTTTTTTTTTTAGAGATATTGCTCTATATATTTCACTCATTACCATAAGTATATAATAATAGAAATTAATAAAATGTTTTTCTCAAATTAGTTATATATATATTATTGTAATAGAAAATGTAATAAATTTGTAAATTATTGAACTCAAATTAGATTAATTTGCAGTTAAAAAAAAAAAGGGGATTAAGTTTGTTTTGTTATGATTTTCCTCATATCAATTCCTCAAATTTTCCATGATTCCAAATTTTATTTTCAATTACTAAAAATAAACATTTTTTTATTTATAGAAATTTACTGCCATGCTCAATCTAAAAATAAAATAAAATTTTAAAAATGCATTTAGTTTCCTCAAAAAGAAAAATATTAAAATATTAATATAATCATATTTTCTGATTTAAATACAAGCTATGATCAATTATTTATAAGGAGCTGGCTATGCTTACAAAATTTTAAAGAAATTAACTTTTATAGATAGTAATCTAACGTGGTATTTGATAAAACTGAAAATTAAGCGTTGAAAAATTAAATGCTGAATTTTAAACGTTAAATATAATAAATACTAAAATTTTTAAGCGTTGCATATAATAATTTTGTTTGATAACTGTTATTACTAAAAATTATTAAACTTATTTATTGGATATAATTAATCTTGTAATATTGATATTTAAATTTTAACCATTAAACATAATTTTAAAATTAAAAAAAAATATATAAATAAAAAAAATTAGAAACAATATTCATATTAGGATAACATTTCTCATAAGTTTTTAAAAAATAAACATTATTAAACTTTAAATAAGTTTTTAAGAATATATTAAAAATATAAAAGTCACTTTAATAAAAAAAAATTTAAAAACTCTATAATTGAGCGTGTTCAGTAGAAATTTTTAATCAAATATTTTAATTTATCATTTTAAATAATTTTTTACTTAATTGAAAATTTTAAATTATGACCATTTTATATTATCAAATCATATTAAAATGGCCAAAAGTATAAATATTTTAAACGTTCAAATGAGCTCTTAATGTTTTTTTTTTTATTATATTAAACCCTTAGTCTTTTCAAAATAATTTATATAAAATTTTTCATCAATAATTTAGAATTTTTTTAAGTAATATTAAAAATAAAAAATTAATATTTATGTACTTACGTATTAATTTTTATTTTTTTATAAATATTTTTTAAATTATCTATAAAATTTAATATTTGTGAAATTTAAAATTAATTAAATTAATTAAAATATTACAAATTTAATTTAATATAAAATAACTCAGTTTTTATACATTAAAATATAATTTATATAAATAATATTTTTAAATAAAATATTAAAATATTATTATATTCCATGTAATATAATTATTTTGATTTATTTTTTATATATAATTATAAAAAAAAAATTATATATTCATTATAATTTATTATTAATTTATTAAAATTACATAAAAAATTATATAAATGTAAAAATTTTCATTTGTTTTGATTAGTTTATTATATCTAATTATTTTTTAATTTTTAAAAAATTAATTTTTTATATAAATATAAAGTACAAATAATAAGACTAACTTATCACACCAATTTTTTTTAACGTCTGTTTAATGAAATATATAGAGAGAATTTTATATGTGTTATTTTAAAAATGGCAATTAGTCTAATGAGACTAAAAACATTAAAAACTCACTTAAGTATTAGTAAAAAAAAATTTATTTATATTTTTGACCTTTTAAAATGAATAAGTAATAAAAATATTAAAGTAATAAGTTTAGTTATTAAATACTTCTTAACGAGTGTTTAATTAATCCAACAGAATATATATATATATATAAATAGAAGCTCAATATTCATTATGGACAGTCAATGTGCAATGATGAGTTTTTTAAGGAATTGCGTGCCAAATTGGTTTCTTGATGACTTTAGCAGCTAAATGAGCTGTCGTTTCAAATGTCATTCAAAACAAAACTAACACCGGGAAAAGCTGAGCTGGCATATGCCTTGCATGCAAACTATTTTTTTTTTATTATTTCCATCTTCCTTTTAAAGCTTTTGTTTTTTGCCCAAGAAGAAAATATATATATTTTTTTTTTGCCAAAGAGAAGAAAAGATTTCATTGATGAGGCTTAAACTAGTGTTTTAAAAATTAAATCTGACCGGTCAGGTCCAATTAATTGAATCAAAAATCACTAATCAATTCAGTATATTCACTGAAAAAATTAAATTTTTAATTAAACTGATTTTAACCAATTGAATTTTTAAAAATCACCGACCTGATTTTTAAAACACTTACTTAAAGCTCATATCAGTACAATTTAATATTATAAATATATTATAAGGCCAGCTGAGATACACACAAATGGACTTAGGGTCTAAGCTATAACTACCCGACATAAGATTTTTAACATTAGGCTTCAAGCCCAAAGAGTCACAGACAGAGTATGTGATAAACACGGTCCACAATATAGAAACTTTTGGTCTATCTGCTACCATCGATGATCGAGATAAATGGAGAAACTTCGAGCAAATTAGGGTTATAACATGACCTTTTTGAAGGAGACGGTGCTGATGGAGCTATAAGCCTTCCCATCGCATAACTAGCAAGCCAAGATCGAGTAAAAAAAAAGTACAAATCCAATTTCCCTAATCAAAGTTCCCCTGCCCGGCTATCCATGGCAGAGAAGCTTCGCAATAGGTACTGGTTGATGTTCCAGAAAGCTCTATCAGCAAATCCAACGAGCTCATCTTCTTCCCACCGAAGACTTTCCATAAATAGAATCCTCATAAGATAAAGATGGGAGGAGATCTAGACATGGCCGAACTCAATGATGGTTTCAGAGCACATCAACAACATAAAAGCAAAAAGATTCAATACAAAAACAAAATGATATAACCTGATACAAACGGTAGAGAAAAATGATATATAAACGACCTTAAATATTTTTTTATTAAAATAAAAAAAAAAAAAATGGTATTTCCTCCGGTGGCCGACGTCACCGGAGGTTTCCCCTAACAATAATCTTATTGGAGAAGGGAGCATATGGGCATTCTTAAAAAAGAGAGAGAGCCCAAGAGAGAGAACCCCTTGAATGGAGTTTAGTTTGTGTTTTAAGTAACTATGCAAAGTCGAAAGAGAGAGGGAGATATTATATTCCTTATTGCTCCCCTTTTAAAGCTTTTGTTGGTTTCTATATTTTGCTTAACTTAATTAATAATACAAATTAGTGATTGGTGATTGCTTCAATATATATATATATATATATATATATATATATATATATAATAAGAAGGAAGGAAGATTAAAACCTTTAACAAAACATAGAGATTAAACTACACATTATCTCATATAAGACACCTCACATATATTATGAAGAAGCATACTATAAATACATTGAGGACATTTCATTAGCACATGAAATCCAATCTCTAAAGAGGTCTCATAATGAGTTACCAAATCTACACACACATTTACCTCCCTATAAATATGTCGAATATCAACATTTCAAATCCGCTTCATCAATGTCTTTGTTTCATGAAACAAACTCAAGAGTTGATTATGCTCTGTTTGTTGTTGTGACTTAGTGATTGCTTGAATATTATTAACACTAACAAGTAACAATCATTAACACACATGCACTATATTTTAATTTTTACATAAACACCTGACTAGCTCATACGAACATGAAATATTACATTTAGTAATGTTAATATGTTATTATGCATAAATGATGATGTAAATAACTCTTCATCAAATATCTCATTATACCTACTATTATTTTTTTTTAGCCATTCATTATTAAATACGACTTCATTATAATTTTGCATTAATCTTTTCTTAAAATGGTAAAAAACACAGTAAATAATAATAATACTAATAATAATAAAGCCCAGAGGCAGAGATGGGCTAGACCCATAAGGACAAACAAAGCCCATATTTCGAAATTTTGGGTTACGGATCTGAAACTTTATAATTAGAAGTTAGACCCAAGCCCATACTACAAACTCGCACCATTTTACACGAAACGTAACTAGGAGCAGGGTTATAATCGTGTTGAATCGAAACTTTAATTTGTTCAGATTTTGTTTGATATTTTTTTTTAGGGTTTAGTATTTAGTCGGTTTGGTTCAAAATCGAATTAAATTAAAATAACCAAACCTATAATTTATTTAAACAGAACCGAAATATAAATTTTTATAAAACAAACCAAGCCAAAAAAGTTCGATTCGGTTTGATTTTTTTTTTCTTTTTATTTTAATAAACTATATATATATATATTAAAATTGCTGTCAGTTCGGTTCAAACCAATTTTTTTTTGTAAAAATCGAATCGAACTAAAATTTAATTAGGTTCATTATTTAAAAAACTAAACCGAACCACTCAAAAAATGAACCAAACCACTCGGTTTGATTTTTTAATTTCGGTTCAATTTTGCTCATCCCTATTTTTTTTTTCAAACTTGAGTTCGAGTTCGAGTTTTGAATTAAGTTTGAAAATTATATTCAAACTAGACTCGTTTAAACTCGAGTTCGAGTTTGACTCATTAATAAATTATAATTGAGTTAAATTCAAACTCGACTCGTTTTAAAACTCGTTTATAACTTATCGAAATACTCAACTTTCTAAATATTTATTTTTAATAAAATAATTATAACAAAAATACTTAAAACTAACATAAAAGCAAAAACATATAATTAATGGAAAAAAAAAACTCAATCATAAAATTGAGCATTACGTGTATTATAAAAATATTAATTAACAAAAAAGATCTTTTTAAATATTAGAATATTAGATTATATTAATTATGAGTATATATATTTTAGTCAAATTGAATTACCAAAAAGTTTATAGGTGTATTAAAATATATTTTTTGAAATGTCAAAATTATTAAGTTAATAATAATAATAATAATAATAAAATTATTCACAAGCCTATTAATCGAACTGTTCACGAGCATGTTCACGAGTTTATAATCGAGTTGTTCGCGAGTTTAATCGAGTCGAGTTTAATTTTACTCAAACTCGGTTTGTTTATTCATCGAGTCTTATAGTAAGATTCAAATTTGACTCGTTTTTAAAACAAACCAAATACGAACGAATTTTTATCGAATCGAACACCAAATTGCTCGCGAATGGCTCGGCTCATTTACACTCACTACTCACTAGAGTCTCTTTTTTGTTTTCTCAATCACTCTTATCTTTGTCAATTATCCCTAGTCTGAATGGCCAACGATGCGTCGGTGAGGTATGGGACTTTGTTAAATTTATAAATTTGTATTTTATAATTTTTTTTTTAAAATAATATAACTTAACAAGAATCAGAAATAAGAACATTGTTCAAAAAGGGAGGGATAGAACTCCACTCCTCAAGACCATTCAAAGAATATGCTGCATTATTCGCTGATCTACACATGTATCTAAACTCTACTCTCTCAAAAGAGTTTGCTAAAAATTTACAATCATCAATAAATATTTAATGGAATTAGGAGTTTCTAACTTTTGCTTCCACTAATAATCCGCCTTTGACTTTGACATTAACATAACATCCAAATTTCCCCATTCACAATCAAGTGCATAAGTATAAGATTAAAAGTTGAAAACTCATTTAATTTTTGAGAAAATTCTTATTTCCATCATGATTATATTTTTATCTCATATATTTAAATTAATTGATAAAAAATATTTAATTAATATAAGTCATATATTTATTTATTTTTATCTACTAATAAAACTGTTGACCTAAATTAGGTATTCAATTTAGTCAATCTCTATTTTGATTTTGACAAATCAAATTGAATTGTACTAATGTTTCAACTAAGTGTATTTTTCAGATAAAATGACCTATTAAGTGCTTGAGAATGAAGATCTTAGAAAATTCACTAAGTAGTCTGCTTAACCTGTTCATTGTGTCCGCAACAAATGAATAGCGCCCGCAACAGGCAAGTCAAAGGTCGAAGACCAGAGGCGAAGGCCGAAGATCAGAGTTGAAGGTCGAAGACCAGAGGCGAAGGCCAAAGACCAGAATCGAAGGTCGAAGACCAGAGGCGAAGGTCAAAGATCAAGGGCGAAGACTAAAGTTGAAGACCAAAGTCGAAGGTCGAAGACGAGAGACGAAGGTCAAAGGTCAAAGACCAAAGACGAAGGTCGAAGGTCGAAGACCAAGGGCGAAGACCAAGAGCGAAGACTAAAGTCGAAGGTCAACTGCTACCAGCCATGAACCAAATTAATGAATTCATCAAGTAGCGTTCGCGGTCACTCTCACGACCGCAACACAGAGCGCAATATGCATATTGCTCTCGCGATATGTATATTGCGACCGTAACATTCTCAAGGCAGAAATTAAGTATAACGGTAACATATGCAGCAAACGGGATCATGCCACGTGTCTGTTGCCGTTGGGACCATTTGAAGATAGCGAGCGCAATCCTGGCATAGCGAGCGCAACTGTCCTCTGACAAGCATTAAATGCAGGATCTGTTATTGCAGAGAGCAGATTTGGTTTTGATTTATTTGTAACGGCTCTTTTGATGGGTGATCACTATAAATACCCCATCAAAATGAGTTGAAAAATAGGATTGAATTTTTCCAACAACCAAACTCTTGCAATTTTATTTCTCAAAGCTTTCAAATTTCTTTAAAAACTTTATGTGTTTGTTGTAAGAGCATTCATTGCTCAAAGAAGGTTGAGTGTTAGCCATTAAACACTAATTAGGTTGGGAGAGTGATCCTTGTAAAACTCTTGTTGGGTTTGAGTGTTAGCCTAAGTGAAAACACTTGTAAGGTTTGTGTGTGAGCCTAGTAAAAACACTTGGTGAGTTTGAGTGTGAGCCTAGTGAAAACACTTGTGAGGTTTAAGTGTGAGCCTAGTGAAAACACTTGAGGGGTTTGAGTGTGAGCCTTGGGAAAACACTTGTAAAGTTTGGTGTGAGCTTAAACACTAAGTTGGGAGTGAACTTGGTAAAACTTCATTGATAATGAAATACCCAATTGAGATTAGGGAGTGGATGTAGGATTGGTTATAATCTGAACCACTTTAAATCCTTGTGTTCTTTCTTTTTCTTTCTTTCTTGTTCAATTAATTTTTTAATTACCCACCAATTCAACCCCCCTTCTTGGTTCATCTTGGGCAACAAGTGGTATCAGAGCATTGGTGTCATTTCTACAAGCTTCAACGCGAGAGAAAAGATCAAAATGGCCAATGAAGGGAGAAATCTTCTCAAACCATACTTTGATGGCACTGACTATACTTATTGGAATCATAGAATGGAGATATATCTTGATAGTGATCTCATAGACATATGGGATAGTGTGCTTAAAGAGTGAAAGCCTCCATCAAAGGTGATTGAAGGTATAGAAGAGATGATTCCAATAAAAGAGTGGGTGGAAGCTCAAAGAAAGGCTAATGGGAAGAATAAAACAGCTATGACAATTCTTCTTAGTGCTCTCTCTAGAGAAGAATGTGGAAGAGTTCAACAATGTACAAGTGCTTATAGCATTTGGAATACATTGGAGAACTACCATGAAGGCTCCAAGCAAGTCAAATCCAAGAAGATCCAAATGCTTCTTCATGAGTATGAACTCTTCAAGAACAAGCCCAATGAAAATGTGACCGATATGACCAATCGATTCTTTGGCATAGTCA